>JAVYIG010007632.1:0-99372 GCA_035222895.1 Strongylocentrotus droebachiensis
AAAATTACTCCATACAATGATATTCTTGTATAAATTGCAAATACAATGTTATTCAAAAAAATGTTCAGTACAAGATGATACAATGTGGTATTTACATTTTTTGCTTCACATTTTCTTCTGTACGTAAAATTTAAGCTACCAAAGTGACAAAGTACGCATCAGAATCCAACAAATTATCTTGGTTTTTATCGACGCAAAATATAAAATCTTCAAAGATACATGTTAAGTATTTCACTAAAATGAACCATTTACAGTCTGGGGTATTAAAGTGATCTATTTTTTTCATCTTCTAATTCGCAACTCACATATTTCCATTTTATTGCTACATTTCTATACTTAAAGGTCATACATTGACAAATAAAAAATGTGTGTCAAATTTGGCTTCTGATTTTTGTTCTTCAAATTGTTGTGAAGCAGACGATCTTGATACCTACCTATTTAAACACATTGTGATGATATCAAAATTTCCTTGGGTAAATAAAAGAATTCACAATTTAAAAAGCGGCCAAATGTTAGGGGTTTGTGTACTTCAAAATGGTGAGGATAGCACAGGCTGAATGTATCCCCATCCCCTCCCTTCCATCATTACATATCGGCTTACACACAAATTTAGTTTACACTTTTACTTTGCTTAATGTTCACTCTGTAACAAATTTTTCATAAAAAGGTAGATGATTTGAAAATGAATGTAGATAAATAAAATTTGCTCTCTCCTTTTCTATACAGCCAGGCTAAGCACTTGTTTATCAATTTGTGATCTAAATTCAGCTTTTGTGGTGTAAAATGTCTTAATATGACAAAAAAGGATGGTTTTCATCAACAACTACTTTACAAGATACAACTTACGGGCTTACAGGTACCTATTTAATTTTCATCAAAATGTATATAACATGAACAAAATGTTACAAAATGCAACCAAAAAGCCCCTGCCAATTTGTACAAGAAAATAGTGATTATCGATTGATTCCACATTGCATTGTCAGTTTTCATGAACATTATACTGCAACAGAAACTGTGTTTTTTTTTTAAGTCTGTGATTTTAGCTTTTTCTGGTCATATATTATGCCAAATTCATTGCATTTTGTATCAAAATATTACACAAAAACAGCATTAACAGGTGACTCTAAGATGCTTTGGATTAAAATGCAAAGAAAAGTGAAAAAGAATATTAAAAATAACATAAATAACGTGAGTCTAGAGCACACGGGATACACAATTCAATGACATTTTCCCTTTACAATACCAATACATGTACACGTACAGAGCCATAAATAATTCCACTTAAATTTGCCTGAAAGCCTTAAGAGGGAAAAATGTATGAATTTTGCAGGGAGCACATATGCACTAGTACTGAGGGGGTGTTTCACAAAACTTGTCATCAGTGACATGTGACAGTTTTTGTTACAAGCTACTAAGTCCTGGCTTCTGATTGGTTATCAGCAGATTTGTCACTGGTTTTTGTCATTTGTCATTGAAAAAAGGCTTTGTGAAACAGGTCCCAGAACTTGTTTTACACATGAAATGTGAGCGTTTCTCGACAGCTGTTCAGATTTGCAAAACATTTGAACAAGATAATCACTGTCGGTTAAATGGTTACAATTCGCAAAGTTTCACAAAAATCTCTGGTTTCATAGTATATTGGACTAATCACAAACAAACCTGTGACTGACATGACATAAACTGTTCATATCATATTCACTACCGGGTATTTAAAAGATCATTTGTTTATATGATCATGTATTTGCAATGAAATTATGTGCAATAGGTGCATTATAATATTGCTGGTTTAAATTACGTGAACTACACAAAAATTAATCTGATCATAATTCACATCATTTGTAGAACTGTACTTAACTGAAAACCTCCAGAAAAGATGGAATAAATAAATATCATTTTCTTCAATAAATGCAGGAAATGTACATGAAGATATTTGCAAATACATGTATAGGTACATCTACATGTATAGCGATAAAGACGTACGTACAACTGAAGAAAAAGATGAAATTTCAGAGGCAAATTTGAGGAAGTTTCTGACAAGCACATTTCCGGAAAAGTGTAAGACTTTGCCACATACAATTATAAAACATTACAATACATTGTAACACAGACTATACTATCAAGTAAGAATTGCAAATTAGTCTTGATCAATTTTATCATGTTTTTTTTCTGTACATAAAAATCAGAATTATGAAAATACTTTTATCTCTAATTGAAAAATACACAAGAATGATCCGATAATGTCTATTCCTCCCCGCACAAAAACGGTTCATACACATTTAATAATATTTCAATGGTTAAAACAAATTATTTAAAAAAAAGTGAGGCATACTAACGCCATAATAGAAGTCCCTTTACATAAGCTTTGTGTGGTATCCAAGATGCAAAATAAGTATCCTCTTGGCCAATAATGACAAAATGGTTCTTTCTGGTATCGGTAACATTATTAAAAGGTCAAGTGGATATATTTCTCATTTTTGGATGAAAGAAATGGGGAAAGGACACATTCCACGAAATCGCCAGATTTAAAGAGGAAGTACATGTTTTCTGAAAATGGATTCAACCGAGTGTGGTTTGATCAGACTACCTCTATTCAACTCTCACACTCATTTTAAGAGGAGAATAAGATGTACCAGTTTTATATTCCCCTCTTGAAGTTTGTGTTTTTACAAACAAATATCAGAGTCCCCTACAACAACCAAATTCTCTGACAAAGAGGAGGGAGATTGTAATCACTCCATAGGAACCATAATACCATACAAGTACATATACAAACCTTCACTGTGACATCACAATGCTACAGCAAATATATACTGTGACATCACAATGCCACAAACCTATACTGTGACATCACAATGCCACAGCAAACCTATACTGTGACATCACGATACCACAGCAAACCTATACTGTGACATCACAATGCCACAGCAAACCTATACTGTGACATCACAATGCCACAAACCTATACTGTGACATCACAATGCCACAGCAAACCTATACCGTGACATCACAATGCCACAGCAAAAATAAGTCATCAAGATGGTGGTGTCAACTTACAACTGAGATTTCAACAATATCTTTCAAATGATTTTCAAAATGTATCTACCATTCTCTGTCTAAAAATATGTAAGAGACAATATACAATTGTGTGAAGAAAAAGAAATCATTAAAAATCGAACATCGATATAAAAGACATAACAGAGAATAGATCATTGAAAGAAAGGCAAAATATACAAAATATAAGTTCATGAGTAAATGATGGGAAAAAATGGTTTACAAGGCTTCTTCTCCTCAAGATATATTTTCTAATATGATGGCAAGTTATGACTACATGGGGATTGTATGTACATTAGGGATATCATAGTTGGTGTTTGTGTCAAGTCTTTGGTGTATAATTATACACTTTATGTTCAGGCTTGTATAAAGTGGGTGTTGTGTAACACCACTCACATGTTTTCTAGCATGGCTTCAGATAAATGCTACATCAAAGCACCAAACACCAATCAATGTAGGTGTCTATGATTCAGTGTATGATGATAGGTGTAAGGTATTGAAGGTGATAAGACTATACTTCATGTGTAGAGTCAACACATCACACCAGCACTGGACCAATAGCTTTGGTGTATAATTATACACTTTATGTTCAGGCTTGTATAAAGTAGGTGTTGTGTAACACCACACATATGTTTTCTAGCATGGCTTCAGATAGCATGGCTCCAAACATAAACACTGAACACAAACACCAATCATAACACCACACAGTCTGTCCAAAGGATAGAAACCATAAGTCTTTCTTGTCCCAAAGTAACTCTTTAAATACACCTTACAAGGCCTCCTGACACTTGATGAACACCTGGATTTAGGATCTTAAAAGATACAGTGGAACCTCATTATTAAAGAGCTCTGATATAACAAGGTATCTGATATAACAAGATGATTTTGCTGGCCCCAGCTCTTTATATTCTTATGTTTTATAACCTGATATAAGATTCCTGATATAACAAGGTAATTTAGATGGACCTTGTTATAATGAGGTTACACTGTACCTGGATGCACCTTTGAAATATGAAAGTGAATTTGAATTGAATTTGAATTTGAATTTGAATTTGAATTTATCAACAACAAAAAGTAGATGTGTTCACAGAAAGTTGACTTGTTTAGAACAGATTCACACCAATCAACAAGTTAAGTCACAATCTGTTGATGAAAGGTTATAGTTCAAACTGGGCTTCAAACAAGTTTTCTTTTCTGAAGTTTTTGCTCTTTTCCTGTTTAGTACAAATCATTCTGTTTGAAGCCAGAAGGCCATTAACTCATACACTTTGATTCAGAGTTAATGCCCTTCTCGCTCTAAACAGACAAATTTTTGATATTCTGTCTTTACAGAAAAATACATAGGGGTGATATTTTCATATCCTGGAGTATTACATCAGTAATTCTCAAACTTTACAGATGACTGCCATAATTGCAATAACATTAGTCTTGATATATTGGACTTACATTACAATAAAAAAAACTTTTGTTTACAAGGATATCACAGCCACAGGGCGTTTGTGATTATGCACAACCTTCCGAGTATACATTGACCTTTGACCTACACAGTGTTAAAGGTTATGACCTGAAGAACTTCATGATGAAAAGTGATAAATAATGGCTGAATGTGAATGTCTAAAAAAACTTAACTAAAATTTCGGCTACATCAATAAATACCACAGTATGGTCTGTATAGCATATCATGAGTATTTGTTTTCATATACTGAATTTTAATTACATGTATCAAAAGCATGAAAAATAGAGCTATAGTTTGAAAAGGAACTAAAAAATTGTGATGATATTTTTACATAATTTAAGATACTTCTCAGAGTATGCAAAATGAAATAGCAAATTAGACATTTGCATAAGCTATTTATAGATTGTGTTGAAGACCCTTACAAATAGTGACAATATCTAGGTTACTGAAGAAAAAAAACTCCCGCGTGCACGACTTTCTTTGCAATATTTTGCCAGTGGTTCAGATTATAAGCAGAAGTATCACTGCAAAAATTGATACAACACTAGATTTATGCGATTCTAGAAATATTCTTCTGTAAAAATGGGCAGTTTCACGTCCCAAGAATTTATGGTTTTACTGGATTAGATTTCACCCTTCCATTACTGTTGAAAAGAGTCGCAGGAACACTTGCATGCACATTTCATGGGAGACTTTCTCAACAATGACATAATGTGTCAAAGTTCAGAGGTCGTGTTCATCGTAACAGATGTCAGGTCAAAGTTCAAAGGTGAGATCATGGAGAGCTATGGTTGTTATTTCTTGTTGTTGGTTCTAGGAAGAAGGGTTGTTGATGAGAGGACACTAAAATGTACATCCACACAGGAGCCCTCACATATAGTGACATGTGAGGTCAAAGTTCAAAGTTCAAAGATGAGATGCGATCATGGATAGCTATGGCTGTTATATCTTGTTGTCGGTTCTACGAAAGAGGGGGTTTTGGTGAGAGGACACTCAAATGTACATCCAGATGGGAGCCATCACATAGTATAGGCAATAGTGACATGAGAGGTCAAAGATCAAAGGTCAAAGATCAAAGGTCAGATGATATCTCAATGAGCTGTTGTTGCTATTCCTAGTTGCTGGGTCAAGAGGAAGGGTCGTGGGTCACAAGGGCGCTCATATGCAGATTTTGTGGATCATATCCCTCTGTAACAGAAAACATAAGCAGATGGAAATAAAAATGAGATAATAATAATAATAGTGAACATCTATAATGCGCCATGTCTGTCAAAAAGGACACTCCTTTAGTACTTGTTTAAATGAGAAACCATATTCAAGGGAAACAAAAATGTGGTCTTTGGAGACAGGGGGTTGTTAAAGCAGGTTTGACTGTACCATGCCAGTACCAAAATGTCACTTATTGATTCATAGAGAATTCATTCCATAAATGGGCAGCATACTCAGAAAAAAGATGTGATAAATGTCATGAAATCTGGAGCAACCACCTTTTTACAAAACAACTACCTTCCTGAGTCATACATATTTTTTATATTGAAATTTTAGTCATTTTGTGTATTGGAACGAATGGGAAAGTTGTCTGCCAGTACAGAAATTACTGATTCAGTCGATTTGCAGGCATGTACCTATACTGATTACAACAATTCATAACTTTCTATGTTTTTCTCTGATTTCATTCAAACTTCCACCAGTCTCACCTCTTATTTGTATGCTTTTATCTATAGGGTAGTTTGTTATCAAGATTGGATTTCTCTTTTACAAAGGATCTTCAACACAATTTCATATGCCGTATTTAATTGTTTTTATACAAAATGGTGAAAATCACCCACATTACAGGGACCCGTTTCACAAAGCCTTTTTCCAATGACAAATGACAAAAATCAGTGACAAATCTGCTGATAACCAATCAGAAGCAAGGATTTCAGTAGCTTATAACAAAAAAAACTGTCATGTGTCACTGATGACAAGTTTAGTGAAATGGGGCCCAGGTGTGTGTGGTTCCAACTTACCAATGGTTCGAGTTCCCTTGAATCCACAAGGTTGAACTCGTGCACGAAGAAGTAGAAGTGTTTGTAGCATGTGTTTATGTGGGCTTCCTGTAAACAAAAGAAAAGGAAACGGAGAGGGCTTTTAAATAATTTGATTTTTAAATATGATCATATCGTTTTTCATATGCACTGTCGGTATCGTCTTACATCATTCACCTCATGAAACAGTTATATTTGGTCACTCACAACCATTAAATAGTTGTACACTTTTGCTTCTTTCTTGTGTACTTACCGCTCCGATCTCAACCAGTTTTTCAAAGTGATGGATGTGGACATGGATGAAAATTTTATATAATCTGGTCAGCATCTTCTTGCATTCTTCACCTCAAGAAATAGTTTACTATCTCACTCATAACCATGAAATATTTGTATATTATAAGATAATGAAGCAGATCCTAATCAAATGGTTGGTTGAGAGCGTACGTGTGACCAGGCATTTATTTTGCCTAACACGTAATTTTACTAATGATCGGTCATTAGTAAATATTTATGACCGGTCATTAGTAAATATTTATGACCGGTCATTAGTAAAATCATTTTATAAAACATCATATTAAAAACAAATAAAGCATCATCTTATAAAACAAATAATACACATCAGTTTGTTCGGGCATTAGTAAAATCACCTACACTCGGTACCTTCAAAACAGTCCAAACACCCTCGTACATCGCCTCGGGCATGTTAGACTGTTCCAAAGGTACCTTGTGTGGGTAATTCTTACTAATGCCCTCACTGCTGTGTATTATTAGTATATTATTGCTTCTTGTGCACTTACCGCTCCGATCTCGACAAGTTTATCAAAGTGATGGATGTAGACATGGATGAAAACTCTGTGTAATCTTGTTAGTATCTTCTTACATGTGGAGACAAACGATTTAGGGAAACTCACATCTGTAGAATGTAAACAAAAACGTGCATTTACATGTATATAACCTAGTTATAAATAATTTACGATTCTAGTAGGAAAATAGCTAAAGGGAATAATAATCATAATTATAATAACAGGTCAATTTATATAGCGCAGCTCCTATATGAATATACTCTACTGCACTTAATGCAAGGTATCATATTATTACCCCGGCTGTAGCTGAGCTGCCATAATAAGGCCCTAAAGCATTCAAGGAATTTCTTCGTAGGTACCCCTTTACTTCACCTGGGTGGAGAGTGGCAAACGTAGATTAAAGCCTCTACAAAATTTATGTTTTCTGCATACAACACAAAACCCAAGTTTTGTATTCTTTCATCAATATTCGTTATCAAACACATTTTTTCAAAATCCTTGCAGAATTGAGTGTTAAATGACACCCTCTTTCACATCATTAACACAATTTAAGTGAAATTTTGCCATCGAGTTTTTTAGCAAATTTGGGGCTCCAAACACTTAAGAGAGGCTTTAATGTCTTGCCAAAGGACATGAGTGTTGCGGCGGTACTTGAACCGTGAACCATGTGATCCAAGGTCTGGTCCACTAGACCACGACACCTCTAGCTCTACTAACGACCATCTCCTTAAAGCCCCACTGCACTACTTATAGCTACTTGCGCCCTCTATATAGCAAACATTGCCTAAGCGGTGCCCATTGGTCCCCCATTATCCCCTTTTTCTTATGTTAAATGAGAGCTGATTTGACGAGATAACCACCTGTCAGTGACCTTGCAGGGAGGTGTAATCACCCCTGGCCAAAAAAGTGCAGACAGGATTTAAATATTTCCTACCTGTGTTGATAGGGAAGATGTTCTCATTGTTGATGAGTTGTTCTACCCAATCCATAAGCTTGTTGATGTAATCCGTGGCTGGTAGTGCAGTCGGTTTCTTGTACTTCTCCCCATCCATCCACATGTATTCATACCTACCAATGAAACGTTAATTGATGTTACAATTCATAGCTACGTGTACAGCTATAATAGAAACAGGATTCTAAACGCTAATTCTCTGCTTGTTTGAACGTGGCCAAACACTTACTGGCAGACATGGTTTTAAGATGCAGAACTCGGACACTTTGGTACAGAAGAAACATTAATCTACCGTAATTGCTACTTCTCTGAACTTATGTGAACACAGACATACCCTCGAATTGGCCAAACACTTTATACTAGACATGCTTCTGAATCGCAGAACTCTTACACTTACGTACATGTACATTTAGCTCAAAGATAAAACGTGGGTCTCAACACTGATTAGACACTTATCTGAACACTTTTATAGTCTTACCTGGGACCCCCACTCATAATAGGGCATGTCTCCGCACTGCAGTACTCGCAAACTGTCCCGTAAATGAGGTTAATTCTGTTGAAAAAGTCCACCACTAGAATCAATGGGAAAAATGAAGAAAATGGGGGGGAAAATGATAATAATATTAATAATAATACTCAGTTTTTATATAGCGCTTATTACAATCACTATTAAAGCGCTTCCAAACTTGGAGATTATTACCCCAGCTTTAGCTGTGCTACCATTATGGCGCTCTAACATTTCAAAGAATTAATTCCTGCTAGGTACCCATTTACATCACCTGGGTTGCCAAACGACGTTAGTGCCGCGGCAGGTCTCGAACCGCGGACCTTGTGATCAACAGTCTTAACCACTTGTCCATGGCACCTCTACACAGGTTATTAACATAATATGTCATTGTGTAATTAATAAGCTTGACCACTACTTCAAGATCAAGGCCGGAATTTAGTAAAGTCTTGGACTCTTGATCTCACCATCACTCAATTCTCTCCTATCTCCCCTTCCCCCTTCCCTCATCTCTGTATCAGATATATCTTACCATGCACGGCAAGCCAATCCTTGGAAGTCTTCTTCTGCGGGTAGCTTGACCACTACTTTAAGATAGTTTAGTAAGGTCTTGGACTCTTCATCTCACCAACACTCAATTCTCTCCTACATGTATCTCCCTTCCCCCCTCCCCTCCTCTCTGTGTCTGTTATATCTTACCATGCACGGCCAGCCAATCATTAAAGTCTTCTTCTGCGGGTAGCTTGACCACTACTTTAAGATAGTTTAGTAAGGTCTTGGACTCTTCATCTCACCAACACTCAATTCTCTCCTACATGTGTCTCCCTTCCCCCCTCCCCTCTGTGTCTGTTATATCTTACCATGCACGGCCAGCCAATCATTAAAGTCTTCTTCTGCAGGTAGCTTGACCACTACTTTAAGATCAAGGCCAGAGTTTAGCGATGCTTGCGCTTTCTTGTGCAGGTTGAATCTCATCGTGCCGGACTCAAATTTCTTCTTCGGACGAAAAGTCTAGAAAAATACAAGATGAAAATTATAATAATACCAATAATATTTTCTTTTACATAATAAACAAAATAATTGATTTTTAAAACAAATTTCTCAAGCATAGTATTTTTAATTATATTCTTTGTCATTTGATTTTGAATGCAATTTTGAATGTGGAATGATATCATTTGAGGTGTCCACACTTGTACAAGCATTGCTTTTTAGTGGATCGACCCCTCTGTTTCCAATATGTATTTTTACATTTGTTGTAAATGTTTATAATTGATTTGTAATAAATAAATTGAAATTAAATTTAAATTGATATTGAGAAATCGTTTTCAAATAAAACCATTATTGAAGTGAGCTGAATTGAATTGAATTGAACAAACTTTCATAGAGAAACATATCGGCAATGATATTATCTGTGCATCTACAATATACATGTGTACCATAACATGTATTAATGCATGTATGTACATTGGGTATATTTACTCCAGGAATTTCCTGTATCATAATTCTGACTTCCTTTATCACCAACACAAATACAGTATGAAGGAAAAAGAGTCTCCCTTTGGCTACTTTCCAAAGTGATGATTATTGTGTGAATCCATTCTAAGATCTTTTTGTCAATCTCCTGTTTTGTAAGACTACACATTCTGGTAAAATACACAACTCAATCTACATGTAGCAAACTCTCCATATCCACTCACACATAATTAGATAGCCCAATTGCCCATGTCAATGATAAACTTGTCAAAAACTCCTGTTGTGCCAGTCTAGACACGACTGGTAAAGTGTTTTGTATACAAGTGATTGGGTGATTAGAAAAACATTCACTGTACATTGTAGATGCATCATGAGGAATGGGGGATAGCGATTGACAAAGAGATCTTTGTTATGGATATCATGACGGAAGACCTATCAAATTTCATGTACAACCATCATACACAAGCCCTCTTTCATGCCCCATGCCCCCCCCCCCCTTAAAAAAGAGGGAGATTGCAGATAACAAACTTTGTAGTGCAAAACATTTCAAATAACATGATAATTTTTGTTTTTGATGCATATCTTCTTCCTCTTTCGCAGCTGTACAAACATGGAAACATGTACAGTACATGTACAGTGTATAATACAAATTGCAAGGTGAATTTCCAAATGATGATTCTCAAAGTTGCATATTTCCCATACTTTACATGTATGTGTCATTGTTGTACCTTAGAAATGTTGAATATTTACATGTATACTTTTTATAGGACACTGTCACTGTAAAGGCTTCCTCAGATGCTTGTGTTCAAAACTTGTGTTTTCTTTGCTGTGTAAATGACTGGCAACTGCGTGAAGTGTTCCCAACAAAGGACTTGTGAGGGCCTACATGTACATCTACACCTGTACATGCTATTACATGTATATATCGTATTGTATTTATGCACTAGAAACAAAACTGTACATGTATACAAAATACAAATACTACAAGTGATATGCAATATTTTCAGATGTCATGCATGTATGTAGACAAAGGACTGTAGTAATGTACTACACATTGATCAGTATATTAGCAAGCATAACAATAGTAAATGACTAAGAGTAAACATGGATATATCGCTATTGGACTTGGTGTAATAAATTGATGTGTGCATAAATGTACACATACATGAACATCGTACAACATAATACAGATAAAATGTAAAAAGAAAGTGTAATTTGTTGTAATGAGTAAACTTGTAGACGATTCTCTAGTTTGGTCTGGAAAATAGTGGTCATTACTTGAAACTGTCATAAGTCTAACTTCTTGAACATCCCACTGAAATGTGTGTTATAGAATTATTACACTTTTCTATGGGATGTCCACAAACTTAGACTTATGATGGCTTTGGGAAACCGGGGCCTGGAGTCTATGGACACTATTAATGTACATGCATAGGCCTACATGTACCAGCATTTTCACAATGGCAGAGATCTTATGTCTCCTCAGACATTTAAGCCCTTAGATCTCACTAACAAATCAACCAATGGTTAATCTGCGAATATAAAAACAGTTCTGTTTCAACTTTTGATGCCTTTTGAATTTTTGATCCAAAATGCTATGACTTAGGCCAAAAAAAAAAAAAAACATGTTTAGCGTCCTGTTTTTTCGAAAAATAGGAAGGAGTGGGGGGCCCTTTTTAGCAGTGTTTTTCATGTTTTTTTTCTTTCAAAAAAAAAAAAAAAAAAAAAAAAAAACAAATAAACAAAAATAGGAGGCGGCCCCCAAAAAGGAAGCGGGCGGGGACGCTAAACATGTATATTTTTTTTAATGGCCTTACATGTACATGTACTGTATTAAACATGTACAGTACACTATCTGTTGAGGAAGGATTTTCTGGATGAAATTTCTACACATTACAGTCTGTATGCATTTGGTCGTTAGTCGATACGATAGGATACTTTACCGGCCGCATCTCAGATTTCAGTACGTGTGCTATCTGATTACTGTATCAAGCTGATAGTCTTAATTAAGAGCTTTAAGCTAATATCGAGCTCTAGGACAGCATGCATAGAACTTGAAACTTTACCATAGTTCATAAAGCCTTGTGCAGAGCCTAAACATGTTGGTCTCTGACTCTCTGGCTGTGAGTGGCTAATGTAGTCTAGAGCCTAATGTAGTCTCATATACCCTTTTCACATCTACCAAATATTGCTTAACCCCGGGAAATAGGTGGGGCTAAGGGGGCTCTTAGCCCCACCAATTCCTTCCTTAGCCCCACCAATTACCCGGGGTAATTTTAGCCGGCTTTCTGTTCACATTACGTTTTGCCAAAGTGGGCTAACCCCACAAATAGTACGGGACTATCTGGCCCTGCAAAATAGCAGGGTTAGCCGGGCAATTGCGGGGTTAGCCGGGCAATTGTGGTGCTAAGCTGCGTAGTGTGAATCCGAACCGGGCTAAGGAGAAGCGGGGCTAAGCAACAGCCAATCACAGACAGCGTGGTCGTGTGGTCGTGAATTTGCATTTATCGCGCGCTATGCATGCAGTTCACGTTACGCATGCATGCAGTTCACGTTACGCATGCATGCTCTCTGTATTGACGTTTAGTCTTTTACGAGGCAGAGGTCATTATGAAAAAATCTTTATTATAAAATTGATTTAAAAAAATAGTGAAAGAACATGTAGCTCATAATTTTTTATTGCATTTATCATTATCAGTCATATTTACGTAGGTAAATTTATCAAGTGAATTGGATGAAAAATGGGTAATTGATTTGTATCGGTAAAATAATAAAGGGAAAACGCTTTGCGCAAGGCTGGATAACACAACACGAGCGAGCTAAAATTATTACGTACCGTACTGTATATTGTTGGTCTTTTTACTATCGAATAGTCCGGGGCTAAGGCGAACGTAGTGTGAATCGCGTGAAATTTCTTAACCCCGGCTAAGCACATAGTCCGGGGTTAAGAAAATAGATGTGAACAGCAAAAAAAATAGTATGGGGTTAAGGATAGTATGGGGTTAAGGATAGTCCGGGGTTAAGAAAAATAGATGTGAAAAGGGTATAAGAGTGGTATTCTCGAAAGCCGACTAAGTATGGAATGCCAACTGTCCATATGAATATATTTTTGAATCATTTTAATCTGTCACTTAATTAAAATATATGTAATAACATAATCATGACTATGATATAATTATGTTATCATGATAATTTAGGAACATATTAAATTATTCAAAAATATATTCATATGGACACTTGGCATTCCATACTTAGTCGGTGGATTAAACCATGGACTAAAGTTAGTGAGCTTTTGAGAATACTACCCATAGTGCAGACTAGGAGTAGGACATATATCAGAGACTTGCCTAGCGCCAACCACATGGACCAAAAGCACTCATGTCTTGGCGAGCAGAACACCACACAAACAAACCATACGATCCGTATGATCTGTATACATGTAGATCTACATGTAACGACGTAGTACTGGCCAGGAAACGTGAAGAGGAAATGGACAAGAGGATAGATCCTTCCTTGGTATTACAGACTCAATCAATATTAAAGGCACTAAAGAGTAAAGGCATGAGCGCTATACAATAACCCAATATCATTTTTTATTATCATTCCAACATGTATTTCTTAAATTTGTTTTAAATGCTTATAATTGATTTGTAAAGTTTTGTTGGAAACATGAATAAATTTGAAATTGAATTAAAAAGTGAATACGGTAGTTTTCTATAAGGTACAATGGAATGTATGTTCAATATCCATGATACTATCATGGCTTATCATTAATGGAATGGACCTCCTAAATTTAATCAGATCGTCATTATCTTGTTTTCACCGCGGAGAAACTCGAGGACATGAAAAATAAAAATGAAAGTTCATATACATGTAAGGTATTTATTGGTGTGTGATATGTACTGTATACGGTGTAGTGTTGAGTTTCCTAACTCAAAGGGAAATCAATTTGAAAAGGAAATTCTGTATTCTAGGAAAGAGAAAGTGACAAAAAAAACAATAATAAATATATCAGGCTGTTAGCCGGATATGATAGAAACGACCAACAGGAAATACAGTTGAGCAGAAAGGGAAAGCTCCACCCTATAGTTAAGAGCATTGATTTCAATTCTCATTACTTTCTATACTACATTTGTATAATCAATTTAATCATCTTTGGAAATATGATAAAGTCTTGCCAAATGGATAAATATGCAACTGCAAAGCAAAACTATTACAAAACTAGTACAATTTGTAAATGATAATAAAAAATGTCCAACAAAACCTTTAGAATAAAGAGAGATTGTGTGTTAACGGTTTAACCCTTGTCATAAGTTCATACAGTATGAATGAAAGCAGCCCGTCGCATAAAACTTACCATTGATGGTAACTTTGCCATCAATGGCAACTACCATGGTAACAGGGCTCAACAGCCAATCAATCATCAATCATAGATGGCAAAGGTACTATCAATGGTACTGTAACTTTTTGCAACGGGCCAGAAGAAACAGGAGAATTATTACTGGATGGTGAAAGTTTGAAATAAAGCTGAATTTCTGTATTGGAACAAATGGGAAAGTTGTCCGGCACAACATCATAGTGGCATTTCCTGATTAAGTTGCATTTGAAGTTCCCATACGTCGAGGGATTAAAAGTTACAACTTTTAAAATGTCATTACTTTCTCATTTTATCCCTCTAAATGTAGGCTATTGTGTATCAAAGAAAAAATTACTTGAAACCTTTCGGGGGCTACTTTTCAAGCTTGCTTGCATGAAAATAACACTCTTTAATTTGTTTTGCATTGAACTCTATGCAAAATTTGGGGGCTCTTCTAAGACTTTTGGGGGCTCTTTTGGGCATTTTGAGGGCTAATTCCCCCAAGCCCCCTTGTATTTTTTTTCCCTGAACCATTTGTGTTAAAAGTGGAATTCTAAGAAGGCAAGAGCAAGTGTGTAAATCAGTATTTAGTTGGAATCTCAGATTATAAGCCAAGGGCACTTCTTCAGCTAAGAAAAGAGACATTATAGAAAGAGAGGGTCATCACTTATTGCCTAAAGTGGAACAAACGACAAACGCAGGGAATAGGAGACCCGGCCAAAAATGTTGTCAAAATGATGTTATATATATCAGACAACCTTCTTCTTCTTCTTCTTCTTTAGTACGTGTCGACATACTTGTTATTCCATGTAAAGACACAGAGACGTACTCTTAATCTTATGCGAATAGTGCCAGGGGTTTTTCACTTGCAAAGGTGCATGGTGACTCTCCTCTACACAGAGCTTCTATTCAACATCCTATCCTAGGGACGGAGTGTTTTTCACTTAAAGACACTCGGTAGTTAGCTCTCATGGGGAATTCAACACCGCTCGGGTGTTTATATAAAAACTGAGTATTATTATTATTATTCTTATTATTACCAAATAAGAGGTGCTGTCAATCACCAGAAATAGCCTTCAGTTTTATGACCATCAGGCCTTTAATGTAACATGTACTGCGTTTCCCATCCATTCCCCCTCATGGTAAAGTCATTATCTCACTTTTCCGACACCCGAAGACTCTCGATAGACGAGGGGGTATTTCTTGATTCGCCAACAGGTTTGCTGTGTGCAGGCCTAAGTAAGACCTGAGTGTACACACGTTAATGATTTTTATTATCCACCAATTAAGTCTGGTGTCAGCGAATTATGGCCTTCTGCACATGGAAACTGATGAGTGACTCCCTTTAACATACGTAGCATGCGTCTATGAAACAGGGGCACCGGCACGTTAACCATATTATTGTTAACACACAACACAAGCTTCAGTCATCCGCCAGGGTTGGATTTGATTCAAACCCACAGTCTTTGGTTCGACAGGCAGCTGCAGACACTTTAACCGTCTGAGCCAACTCGCGTACTCAGTGCACCTCCTCTTCCTTTTCTAGGCTAATTCTATATTTGCTGATGATTGGTAGGCCTATTAATTTTTGTATATATCTAGACTCAAGTCTGACTCCCATTTCCCAGCATAAAAATTTCTTTAATCTCAATTCCAACCAGTCAAACAAAATAAAAAGTTTGATTTGAAAAATTCGGAATTTTCATAAACATAGATCTAGTTTTTTATCTACCAATTACCTTTACCAAAGTTGCATTCAGTTATGTGATAAGTAATGGACAATCACACAGACATGAAATTTGAAATAACACTCACAACAATTTCCTTGAAAAAAAGCAAGAATCATTGTAGACTGTAGGTCTACTAGAATATTGTCTTATTCATTGATACAGTTATGATCCGTATTAAAACTTATTTCCTCAACAACCACAACACAGTCAACAGACAGAGCATTTTCATTCACACATTCTTACTTTGTTTTTGGCGAAGAACGGAAAATCCATGATGATCGTTGCTAGCTTTCACAAGAGGTGGAGTTTTAACTTTTACAGCAGTAGATCCACCAGATGTACAGTACACGGGAACGGGTCTATTTCCTCGATCGGAAGTAATATCACTTCTTTTTTTTGTTAGTAGACTATTGTGTGTTGTTGATGTGTACTGCATACGTGCTTTTCCTGATCATACAGTACAGCCACTGTAGAGGTACAGTGAGTACAGCTGATATGAGCATGCATATGCATGCCATGCAGGCTTTTGCATTTTGCATTTTGGATTAGCGCCATCTCTTGCCAAATACAAGACAGTGAAGTTCTCGAAGTCCTAAACATTTCCTCTTCATGCTCCTTATTTCTGTTTTTATTTCATTCCCCTTTCGATCCCCCAGATTAAGAGCTAGAGAGAGAGAGAGAGAGAGAGAGAGAGAGAGAGAGAGAGAGAGAGAGAGAGAGAGAGGGGGGAAGGGGGAGGTGAAAGCTGGGCCGCGGACTATGGTGGCGGATCTAGGGGGCAGGCCCCCTCCCCCCTGAGCCCCAAAACAGGAAAATTTAACATTTTTTGTAAAAGTAAGACGGCCCCCTCCTACCTGGCGTGAGGGGGGGGGGGTGGTTGGGTTGGTGTTGATTGAAAAAAAGTGCTCACTACCCCCCTCCCACCCCTCCCCGTCGAGCAAAAAAAGGTGCTCCCCCCCCCCCGTTTATTTGCCGGCTGGCTAATTCGCCCCTTAATATTTTCTTACGAATTGGGCCCCGTATTTGGCCCCCTCCCTTGCCGCCGGCTGGATCCGCCCCTGCCAACTCATGCGTACAATAATATTACCCCGATGTGTTTCCATCATCAATCATTTTTCATCATCGTTTTTCCTGGTACGCGGTCCCTTTTTTCTTTCTTCAATGGCAGCCCAAGTTGAAAACAAAAACCAAATTGAATGTTAAAACTCTTTTAACTGCGGTTTGAAGTATGAATTTATGTCACATTTAATATTTAAAACAAAAGCAAATGTTAATGAAAAATAGGTAAAAACTTTGATTGATATGCCAACATAATTTTGATTACTTTTTTTTTAAATGTTTTCTTTTTTTCATGTATAGTGGGTAAGATATAATTTTATAAGCATGCAGCCATGAGCTCATTGATAATGGGCCTAAACCCAATTTCCCAATCATTTCATGCCCGGGTTGAATAGAAGCTTATAAATAATAATAATAATATAAAAACATTACTTATAAAGCGCTTACCGCCGAAGTCTCTAAGCGCTATACACACAAAATAGACTGATATACAATAACATCTTATACAAAACTAAAAATGCAAATAAACATACAAATTACAATATGGAATACACGTCAAAGTGAACAGAGTTAATTAATCATCGAACGCAATTTTGAAGAAATGTGTCTTGAGACTAGTTTTGAATAGGTTAACGGTTTGACAGTTTTTTACATTTTTTTAAATCTATGAAAGGGTGTTTTCCAGACCAGGATGCCATCAATTCATTTATTTCATTTCACTTATTACCCGATTTCAGATACATTGTTAATGTTTTTCAATTAGCATAATTATGTCAATAACTAAACAGTTGGTAAATAGAGCCAACAAATAGCAATTTAAGCTTGTCAAGGTTGGCACCGTTAGATAGACTGCAATTTAATGATTCATGAAAATGAATTAAAAGGTTTGTGCGCTTACATACCCCACAGAAATACAAAAATGTTAAAAATGAATGAATATTGAAAGTGGATAGATCTATGTATTAATTAACTGACATTACGAAATGTAAGAAATGGTAGAATTTTTGTATCATAATAATACCCAGACGGTTTGTGTCCGGGGGGCGTTTTTTTTTTATTTCGGCGGCACAGCTTGGGGTTAAGTGCGTGTTGAGCCTATGGGAAAGTTTAGGGTTAGGGTTAGGTTCAGGGTTAGGGTTAATTGATTGATTGATTTTTATTCGACAAGCTTCCAACATACAACAATATACAATAATAGCAGATCAAAAATAAGTCAGCTTGAACAGGATAACCCACGAAAGCTCGAGAGCTTATTTCCAGTGGGGTCCCTTACAGACATGTATAAAATAAATAAGTTAAAATAGTAATATTTACAGACAGATATGAAAATTAAAAGAACTACTTATTAAAGATAATAATAATAATAACAACATTAAACTGATGATAGAAATGATATTAAGTACAAGAAGAAAAAGAAGAAGGAGAAGAAGAAAAAGAGGAGAAGGAAGAAGAGGAAAATAATGATGAATTTGTATTTCTATAACGTACGAAAACATAAGTATATAACAACATGAAAAAGTATGAACCGACAGAAGAATAAAAATTTCAATCATATAACATGTCATTCTCTTCTCTGACTGTCAAGTATTAGGTATTCCTTTAATTTCCTCTTAAAACGATCATAGTTTCCTATTTCTTTTACACCATTGGGAAGGGAATTCCAATGTTTTATGGCATTGTAATAAAACGAATTTCCAATACTACCTACTCTTTCTGGTAAGTTAAAGTTGAATCGTCTATTTCTTGTATTATAATCATGTACGTCAGTAACAATATCGAAGTTGGATCGAATATAATGATTCGACCTAGTATGATATATTTTATGCACGTGATGCAATGCGAGTTGTTTTGATCTTTGGTCGACTTCAAGAAAACCAGCTTTAGAAAGTTCGCTGTAGCCAACATGAGTTCTTGGACCAGAACAGTTGATAAATCTCACCATTTTGTTCTGTATAATCTTCAACTTCTTTTGATCTGACTTGTTTATGTTACCATACCATGCAGGGTTAGCATAGTCAAATTAACATTGAATAAGAGCAAAACAGAGTGTACGTCTTGCTTTTAAATCCATACAACTTTGATATCTGTACAAAAATTTCAGACGAGAATTTGCTTTTTTTACAACTGATTCTACTAAAGATGAAAATGAAATTGCGCTAGCCAACTCAATGCCTAAATACTTCACAGACTCTTTTCTCTTGATTGCTTGATTATTGTGTGTCACTTTGAATTCAAATGACTTTTTAGAACTACTTTTAGAACAAAATAAAATGCTTTCTGTTTTTCCCAAGTGTAAAGAAAGCTTATTATCAGTCATCCAATCGACACACGTAGACAGCTGTTCACTGAGCTTTTCCTCAATATATTTAGGATCAGGATTTGAATAGATACGCTGTCATCTGCGTACAATAAAAGTTGGAAGTCTTTTATACAAATACACATATCATTTATATAACTTGAAAATAGAATTGGGCCTAAAATGCTTCCCTGAGGAACACCGCATGTTATAGGCATTAGTTTGGAACGAATATCATGAATGGCCACTACTTGGTGCCGATTAGATAAGTAGGATCTGAACCAATCTAAACTTGCCTTATCAAAACCCATTAGTTGTAACTTCTTCAATAAGACGCAATGATTAACTGTATCAAAAGCTTTTTGCAGATCAAGGAGCACCATACCAACAAAGCGCCCTTGGGAAGTTTCTCTCCTCAAATAATCAGTCAAATGAATTATACATGTTTCAGTCGAATAATCATGTCGAAAACCAGATTGAAATTCATAAATTATATCATTTTCTTTGAAGTATCTTTCAATTTGAACACGTCCACGAACTTTGGAACTTTTTATAAAGTGGAGTCACTTTTGCTATTTTCATATCTTCTGGAAAAGTACTCGTCAAGATAGATAGGTTCATTAAGTAACTTAGAGGCTTAAATAAAACCTTCGCACCATCTTTTAGAAATTTAGCTGGAATCAAGTCTAACCCAGTACTTTTTGATACATTCAACTTACGTAACTCTTTGAAAACAAATTGTTCACTGATTGGTAATAACTCGAAGCTGTTTTCACGTACACCTTTTCTTTCGTAAAAGTAACGAATACAATCATTGTCTGCGCTGAAAAAGTCTTTGGAAGGGGGGAGTTTGTCTACTACTGAATCAAGACCTCTTTTTAAAAAAAAGCCCCAATCTACGGTGCCGCAGAAGAAAATAACGCGTCCGGGGGGCGCGCAGTATCCGGTAGGTTCATTCAAGTCAAAACAGCAATGCGAAGAAGTTTACAAGCAACATTCCATGAATCTTAAAAAAAATTATGTGCTGAACTTTGGAACAAACTTCCTTTACATGTCAAAAAATGTCAGACAGTCAACCAATTCAAAACTCTTGATGAGTAACTTACTCTCTTCACATTGATGTATATTTCATATGTATTGTAATTTGTAGGTTTATAATTTTATATGATTTTTTTTTTTAAATACATGTACGTAATTGTTTGTATTTTAATTGTTATATAGCGTCGTTAGAGACTTCGGTGGTATAGCGCTTTATAAGCGTTTTTAGTATTATTATTTGTAAAATATTTTGTGTTAGATTTGAAGGCATACAAAAGAGAACAAAAATTACTGTAAGTAATAATATGTTGTAGGCCCCTAGCTCTAAATTACTGTAAGTAATAATATGTTGTAGGCCCCTAGCTCTAAATTTGTTTATGAGAGAGATGAAAAAGATAAAAATTTCGACCTTGCCAGGACTCGAACCTGGAATCCCCTGATTCGTAGTCAGATGCCTTATCCATTGGGCCACAAGGCCGATCTGTATGACAGTGGAAAATTTAATTATTTATTTTCATTATTCAGAATTTTACACATTATTATTCTTGTTTAATCCATGGCAAAGATAAATCTGAAATTATAATGAAATCCGGAAAGTATCTGTGATTTTAGTTGCATTTCACTGCTTGCTAAAAAGCTATGAACGTTTGATCCGACTGAGATTGACGTCATTGAATTTCGCTGGTTCCAACAAATAGCAGTACCGCGCTGGTGCATCGATATGCCGTGTAGAAATATGTAGAATGAAGAGTACTCGAGTGAGATGGATTGAGCGAAACATTAAACTTGGATGTTTTGCTTGTCACCGAGTACCGGTGTTTACTGAATTGTGGTTTGTTTACAACTACAAGATCACCAATCCGTGAAAATGAATAATTCTTGAAATATTTCGTAAATAACGATTCAGGCGTGTCGTTTACAGCGATTTATGAGTTCTTGCTGTACAAGAAATCTACTTTCTGACCAAGCGTAAGGTAACGTACGGCAACATTTTTTTTCTTTTCAATGCTGTGGTGGCTTACATGCGCGGCCCCTTTGCGCCCCCGGAGCGCCGGGCCGGGTAAACGTCCTGGCAATGGCACTGCCATGTTTGCGCTGTGGCTGTACGCGCTGTATAATCGGTTGAGCGATGGCATGGCTATTCTGTTAATCGTGCCAGCGGCATGCATGCCAATTGCTATGTAATTTCTGTGCAGTGTTTGTGTGATAACAGATATGACGCCATTTCCCAGTGTTTTTAGAGTAGATATTGCTTGTTTAGTGAGTGAATGGTGTTGTGCCTTGTGTCGGTTGTGAGTTGTGTTGTGAATCATCGTGATCATTTCATAGGTGTGTCCATAATTTTCAAATGTTGTCATTGTCAATGATTATTTGATTGACCATCGAATGATCGATGATCGTGTGATGATGGAATTTTCTCTGAAATTGTAATTAAAATTTAAAAAAACAAAAAGAAATCTGCACCTAGATCTAGAATCTATGTTTTTTCTTTATATATAGATCTAATCTTTGCATTCATTTTGATTTAAATATTAATGCATCCCTCCCTTTCGCCAATCGTCATTATCAAGACATTCATTCTGTTCATCGTCCGAACCCCCTGGAGAAGAACTGTTTTAGAAAGAGGGGGAAAAGTCACAATGAAACTTATGCAAATTTATCATGTCAAATGTACATGACAGTATCTTCAATATTGAATCTTTTGACTTTGACACTTTTAAAAGTAGCCCAAATGCTTTAATATTAAATAAAGATCGTTATTTAGAATACTTACATGTAGTTATAGAATTCTATGCCATGATCACATGACCTTCACCTGTGTCTCATGGACGTAACAAGTCTGTCAACGTGTACAAGAAGAAGAAGAAGAAGGAGGAGGAGGAGGAGGAGGAGGAAGAAGAAGAAGAAGAAGAAGAAAGAGAGGAAAAGAAGAAGAAGAAGTAGGCGAAGAATGAGTGGAAAAGAAGAAGAAGTAGGGGAAGAATGAGAGGAAAAGAAGAAGATGGAGAAGAAGAAGAAAGAGAGGAAAAGAAGTAGAAGGGGAAGAAGAAAGAGAGGAAAAGAAGAAGAAGTAGGCGAAGAATGAGTGGAAAAGAAGAAGAAGTAGGCGAAGAATGAGAGGAAAAGAAGAAGATGAAGAAGAAGAGGAAGAAGACGCGATTTATTGGTCAACCAAGCTGTTGAACAAGCTCATTTCAGATGCTCAAAGTTCCATGTAAAATTTTCCACACATGTACATACCATCTTTGAAACCCTAAATTAGGCATTGATGATCATTGATAATAAAGCTATATTTGTGTGCGACCATGCAAAGAGTGACTAGCTACAATGCTCCCCAGGGAGTGGAAAGTGTGCGCTGTAATGTGCAGAATATAAAATGAATGCAATATTCAAAACTAGGTTGATAATAAATACTGTATGTAATTATAGTGCTTTGATCAGGTAATGGTTAACTGCTATTATCATCATAATTGTTATATTATCATTATTATTTTCATCATTATTTTTGTTTAAATATTGTTATTTTGTTTAAATATTGTTATTTTGTTTTTATTATTATTATTATTATTATCAATATCACTGCTATCATTATCATTATTATATATTTATTCATTTGTCTATGTGCCTTTTACACTCACAGTACACCCTAATCCAAGATGGCCGAAGCCGTGAAGGTTATCGTGAGATGTCGCCCTCTCAACGGGAGAGAGAAGGGCCTCAAGTGCAAGACATGCGTCAAGATGGAGGGCAAGCGCGGATATTGTGAGATCCTAAAACCGAACTCCAAGGATCCATCCAAGTCGTTCACGTTTGATGGGGCGTACTTCGTCGACTCAACGACTGAACAGATCTACGCAGATATAGCCTATCCGCTGGTCGATGTAAGGAGTATTTACTAAATGGTGTATTGTGCTTCAAGTAATTTATAGTTTCTACTTTCCAACTCTGTCAAAAATGCTACATGGACAACAACTTAATGGACAACAAGTGAATGACTTGAAAAACCAAAACAAAATATGTTTTAGTAGTTCAATGTTGTAGTATAATATTTAAAGTATGAGCTTCAAATATTAATCACCAGTATGTTTAAAGATTTTGCAAGTTAAAATACAAGCTTAAAGGTAATATTTCAACAGGATTGGATCATGAAATTTAAAATTTGTATTACCATTGTGAAACCTAGTGTTAGACAAAGCAACTTTGACAAAATTGAGCTCTAAAACGCTAAAGATTTTGAGGAATTAAAATATCAAATGTATTAGCTATACAATGGTAGCTGTGACCATGAAAATCTCGGAATATGCAGTTCTGATATATAATTTTCAAACGGGAATAGAATTTTAGTCAAGAAACATTGTTTTGAAGCTGAAGTAATATCAATCTTGAGAGGGAGCTACATGTACATGTTTACAACATAAAGAGGTTTATTATTCACAATGTCATCACTTTAGACTTGATTTCTTTTGTTTGCAGGGTGTGTTGGAAGGTTACAATGGAACTATCTTTGCTTATGGGCAGACTGGATGCGGAAAGTCATTCAGTATGCAGGGCATCACAGACCCAGCCACACAGCGGGGTATTATACCCAGAGCATTTGAGCACATCTTTGAGAACATTCAGGTAATTTTTTGTCCCTTTCTTCTGTCAACTTGTTTCTGACTATGGAAAGTTATTCAGTACCAGTACATGTATGTAAGGACCCTGCCACACTGAGGGGTATCATACCCAGAGCGTTTGAGCACATCTTTGAGAACATTCACGTAAGCAGTTTGTTAATAATAATAATGAAAGATCACATTTATAACGTGTCTAATACTTTGTCTCTAGGCGTAGTATATATTACTACCCTGGTCATCAGATTCAGGCTTTCCCACACACAATGTATGCACATTCTCCACTCCCTAGGGAGCATTCCAGAAATTTGTCTGCTTCTCTGTCCTTTCTGTCTGTCCTCTTGCGTTCGGCTATAGAAAGTTATTCAGTACCGGTCCCTGCTATATACAGAGGAGCATTATGAGTCATTCCATAGAGTTGGGGCAAAAATTATGACGGTGTCCATGTAACGTAGGTATGAGATCTTCTACTATACATGGAAGATGAAATCATCTGTTGGAAGATTTGTATGCAAAGAATATCTATAGTAGTGACTTGCCAGAATATCACTTATGCAATCATGAATCTGAATTATTTATACAATAAGTATATTTGTTGGCCTGCATAAATAGTATTAAACAATTCCCTTTGAAATATATTCTGCAACTTGTATTTACAATGCAATGTTGCCAGATGATTAGAGGGGGGGGGGGGGGGGTGTTAGAGGGTGTGGTAATCAATACTCTCTATTGATTCTATAGTGCTAATCAATGGCTTTAAAGACAGGAACAATACATACTAAGGACTAATCTCTGTATTGTTACATGCATACAGGAGGGGCCATGTACATGTACATGTACATGTAGCAGCATACCCCTCCCAATATTGACCTGTAATATGCTAAGCTAAATTGACATTTTGAAGTGTACGAGGGGCCCTGTTTCATTAAACTTGTTATCAATAACAAGTTGCAAAGTCAGTTACAAGCTACTGAAATCTTGGCATTTGATTGGCTGAGAGCAAATTTGTCAGAGAAATCTAGCATTCGTTATTGATAACAAGTTTTATGAAACAGGGCCCTGATTCAATAAGCTGCAAAGGAAAATGGTCCGGTATAGTATATATATTTATAGATAATAAAGATGGAATGTTTCAACCACATATTTTATGCCTTCATATGGTTGATTACTGTTTTGTATTAATTTTAAATGTATCTAATATTTCAAAATGGAAAAGCAGATAGGATGAAAATGCATACCGTAGATTACACAAGTGTGACCTGTCCTACATGTACATGTAGATTGGTGCTCCCCATCCCATAGCCATGCAACTGATCTCATTACAGCCTCATGTACATTCCAGACACTGCGTTAATCAAACTTCCTGTTTTTTGTGAAACTGATTAAGAAAAGAACATATCATTTCTGCAAAAGTAGGGATAAACATGTTCCTGGCAAGAAGCCTACTGATCAGTGGATAAAGTCTCTCTTTTAGCACTATGACATGCCAGATACATGTATGTTAAAAGTCTCTCAAAAAAAGTTTTGTTTTTGGGTCCATATTTGATGAACTGTCTCTTATAGCATCAGATGGAATGATATTGGGGGGGGGGGGGGGGAGGGGGTATATGACATCCTCTTTCACACCATTAGACAAGTTAATTGAAATTTTGCCATGAATTGTTTTGCAATGTTTGGGCTCCCAACACTTTAGAGGGGCTTTAAAGAAGGAATTTGCATAGACAAAGCACCCTGATAGCATACATGTACTGTACACATGGCATGTATTCATATTTAATATGTACATGACCTGTATTCATATACATATTGTATGACATGTAGTCATATTTGATATGTACATATGACATGTCTTCATATTTAATATGTACACATGACATGTATTTATATTTAATATGTACATATGACATGTATTTATAGGATATATGTGCAGTACATAATTATGACAGGCATTAATATGATATAATATGTGCAGTACATATGACATGAACATAAGACATGTATTCATTTGGTATCATATCTACATATTAATTACTACATATGTCATATCTACATTATACATATGACATTTATATATGCCAGGTATTTACATGACATTGATATGATATTTTGCAGGTTGCAGAGGGTTTGAAGTACTTGGTGCGGGCCTCTTATCTTGAGATCTACAATGAGGAGATTCGTGATCTTCTTGGAAAGGACGCCAAGGCTCGTCTGGAACTCAAAGAACATCCAGATAAGGGCGTCTATGTCAAAGGTCAGATCATTATTAATATGATGATGATGATGATGATGATTGTGGTCAGGGTTGTCGTGATAATGGTGATGATGATGGTGATGACGACATCGCTGGTAATGATGTTGATTGTGGTAGTGGTAGTGGTTTTGGAGGTTATGATGCTGTTGGTGGTGGAGATGATGATTTTTAAAATATTATGATGGTGATAGTGATGGTTATGGTGATGATGGTGATGATGATGGTGGTGGTGATTATGGTGATGATGATGATGGTGGTGGTGGTGATTATATGATGAAGATGATGGTAGATGATGATGATGATGATGATGATGATGATGATGATGATGATGATGATGATGATGATGATAATGATGATGAAGATGATGATGATGATGATGATGATGATGATGATGATGATGATGATGATGAAGATGATGATGATGATGATGATAATGATGATGAAGATGATGGTGATGATGAAGATGATGGTGGTGATGATGGTGCTGGCGGTGCTGATGATGTTGATTGTGTTCAGGGTGATGATGATGCTTGTGGTAGTGAGGATGATGGTTTAACGTTAGTTATGCTATTGAAGTTAAAAACATTATTTGACATGATGTGCTTTTTGCCTATCTAAAAATAGAGATATCATAACCTGATTTTAACAGAGCTAACATGCTACTTTTTAATGTAGAAAGCTTCTTCTTATCAATAAAGTTAACGTTTATTTTCCTTTTTTCGGGTTATAGAACTGACCATGCATATCGTGCACAACAGGCGTGAGTGTGAACAGATCATGGAGCTTGGGTGGAAGAACCGTTCCACGGGTGCTACATTGATGAATGCAGACTCGTCGCGTTCACATTCCATCTTCACCATCCACATAGAGATGTGCGAGTTGGACGATAACGGAGAGGATCACATCCGAGCCGGCAAACTCAATCTGGTCGATTTGGCCGGTAGCGAGAGGCAGGGCAAAACAGGTATGTTGATAGTATTGAAAGTAATGATGATGATGATGATGATGATGGTTGTGATGGTGATGATGATGATGATGATGATGGTTGTGATGGTGATGATGATGATGATAGTGATGATGACGAAGATGATGATGATGATGATGATGATGATGATAGAGATGTGTGAAGTAGATGATACCGGAGAGGATCGCATCTGAGCTGACAAACTCAATCTGGTCCATTTAGCTGATAGCAAGAGGCAAGCAAAGACAATTATTATGATAAAATTAAAGACGATAATGGTGGTGACATCCATAATTATGATAATGGTGAGGAAGAGGAAGAGGCGGAGGATGATGATGATGACGATAGTGGTGATGATGATGTTGTGATGATATGACTCAGGAGAGAATCGCATCGGAGCTGTCAAAGTGACCATTGTCGATTTGGCTGGTAGCGAGAGACAGGTATGAGAGGTCTACCCGTAATCCTTTTCCAAATGCCAAAACATACCAAGTCTAATTTTTAGGGTTGGAAGTTATGTAGCCTTTTGCTAGTCAGATGGAAATATGAGGAAATGGTCACTATATTGTCACTGCATTTATTATAAACTACATTATATATTGTTGCAAATATGTACACTTAATTGTGTTTCATAGATTTAGGCAAAGTACAGTTAAGTTATTGTGCCTGCAGCTCCATTTGTGCCCTTTTTTTTATACAGGGGACAAGGAAACGTTTTCCTCATAAACATAGAAATTCCTCATTGGCTCTTCTCATTTTCTTGTTTTAGGCGCAACTGGAGACAGACTCAAGGAAGCGACCAAGATCAACCTGTCGCTCTCTGCCCTGGGAAACGTGATTTCAGCCCTGGTGGATGGCAAGTCTAAACACATCCCCTACCGTGACTCCAAGCTCACACGTCTACTTCAGGACTCCCTGGGTAAGTGTGAACAGTGTCAGTGTAGAAGTGGCGTGGTCGAGTGGATATGTCACCGAACTGTGGATCACAAGGTCCGTGGTTCGAGTCCCACCCTGGCAATAATGTCCTTTGGCAAGACGTTTGCCATACTGAGATAACGGCTGCCAGAGCTAAAGCTAGGGTAATCATTTCCAAAGCTGTTTGGAAGCTCACAGGGACGTTACAATGTCATATGTGTTATACAAGAACGGCATATTATTATTATCTATTTAAGACGAAAAGTGATATTTCCCAAACTGTATGATTAAGAATGGTAAGAAAAAAAGTTGAGTGGCAAGAAATGTTGGTCTTGTTTAAGGAGAGACCAAAGTAACTGTTTTTCCAGTAATCCACTATCAACAATTACAGCATTAAATGAAAATTTCGAACACCAATTTCCTTGTTTTCCAGGTGGTAACACCAAGACCCTTATGGTCGCCTGCCTCTCGCCCGCTGACAACAACTACGATGAGACCCTATCCACGCTCCGGTACGCCAACCGTGCCAAGAACATCAAGAACAAACCCAAGATCAATGAGGATCCAAAGGACGCCCTCTTGAGGCAGTACCAGGAGGAGATCAAGACGCTCAAGCAGATGCTCATGGGGGAGATCCCCATTCCTGCCGGTGGATTTCCAGGTAGGTTTGATAGGGGACAACTGTGACGATAAAGCTTTTTGTTTTGTGTTAGGTAGATATGATGATAACCAACTATATTATTATAAATAATTAAATTAAATTAAATTTGAAGTGAAAGAAAATTCGCACAAAGCAATGAATTGGCTCTATTTACCATTCATTTAAGTTTTGAAAGATTTTTAAAAGCCCTTTTTTTTTTTTCTTGGAAAAAAGGTTTGGATAATTCAAAAACTAGTTGGGTGAATTTACTGCTCGAGGGAGTGATTTCCTTCAACTTTATTTCTCTAAAAATGTTTCCAGTTTCGGTAATTCAGCAAACAAGTTGCTGTTGTTTATCAAGCATTGTTAATATCAGACATTGTGGGGTTTTTTGCCCTTGAATTTAAAACTGTTGATTTATTTCAGCCACTAAATCTCTGTATATTTCCTCGTTATAAATTAACAAAGCATTTTTTAATGAAATTTAAACCCAATTTTTTAACCAGGAATGGAGATGATGGGTGAGTTGTGTTTTAATCTCTGTGTGACGACTATCCAACTGTCCTGCTTCAAAACTATCATTTTCCCCTTCTTCTAATACCTAGATGTCATTCTGTCAGTCTTATAATACGGCTACGTGAAGTACACATTGATATCAATTGGTTCAACTCATTGCAATTTTGTCAAAAGTAGGATTGATGTTAAAGTTGCTCGAGCGTGGGTATATAGTTGTTCGTGAAGTAGGCAACTTGGCGTTCACTACATAACACTGAGCCAACGGGTATTACGCTCCGTGCGTATTTCCGTGTGCTGCCCTCTATATACCCACGCTTGAGCAACTTTAAAGCACAGATAATCACTTTATATGCCAGGGACTGCTCATTTCGTGTACAAAATGAGCAGTTCCTGGCAAGAGTTGTTTCTTAAGCTAACACTTGATCCATTGTCGTACTGTTTATCATTACATCTTTAAATAGGCTTACTTGTGTGCATTTTTTTCCCTTTAAAATCGTAAGGATGAAGGCCCAATGCCTTGAGACCTTTAATAAGTTTTCCAATACTGTGAGACATGGGGGTGTTTCACAAAGACTAAGATCAACTTAGATTGGCCTTGAACTATGGCAGGTCGTTTTTTGCTACTAGATCCTCTAACCATACCTGCCACTGGTTTCTCAAGGGACGTACACATCATGGTCACAACCATACATAATTTGCACTTTTTAATAAGGAAAAATGATATCTAAAGATCATAATTTCTAAGGTTTACCCATCTAATTTTACATCTGGTTTGACTTTTTAAGGGCATAAATCGCATACAGTAGTATAAGTCCAAGTCTTAAATATGTTTTATGTTTACAATATAAGTAGCTTTTTCCTTCAGCAATGAACTATCAAAAATGTAAATTTGTGACGTTCCTTGAGAGACCAATGGTGAGAGCACCCAGTGGTATGAATGGCCTGCTGTATTTCAACTTAAGTCGATTTTCGTCTTTGTGAAACACTCCCCCATGGAGATGATTTAAGTGACACCAACCACTTCAGTGTCGAGTAAAGTGTTCATGGAAGAACACTGGTGAAGGGATACTAAGTGTTGGTTTTGACACTAATACAAACAAATATTGTGATGTTTGAAATGACTTTATCCATACTCCATTAATAATCCAAACATATCTACACTCTCTCTTCTGAAGTAATGACACATTTTTGTTCCAAGGCCAAACATTGGTTTTGAAATCACCCTTTCCCCATGAATTTACATGTGCACATAATATTCTATCCATTTACCTGCATAGAGACACACATATTCATACTTTTAAGGTGAACAAAGTGAAACCCTGGTTTAATTTAGTCTATAGACTTATGGAGCATGAAGTGTCTGGCACTTTGTATTCTAGACAGCACATAATAGAAATTTACCACACTGTATCTTTCATAAGAATCATCATTGTTGTACTACACTAATATTTATGTTACATACATACATTCCATTTCACTTCATATAAATTTAAACGTAGATTGATGCAAATATCTCCTACTTTTTCATGCGTTCGGCACCTAATTAAAATAAGCCAGAAGATGAAATAGTAATATTTAAAAACTCCCATGTATTTAGCATATTTGTCCATTATTACTACACTTCACTAACATTTATGTTACATACATATGTACATGTGTAAAAAACTATGAGTGATATATCTTCATTTTTCTCTTTAGCTGACTTAAACTTTTGTGTGAGGGGTACTCTACGTACGTGTGCAAATGTTTGATCGCAAACTAATTTTAAAGGTAAAGACCAGTATTGGAAACGCCCCAATTTCAAAAAATGAAATGGAAGCTCTCATTACCAATCATGTGAAAGAATATGTTTTGACTAATACTTTGCCGGGAAACCGCCTACTAATTCATATATTTGGTAAATTTGTTTCTCTCATGGTCGTGTGAGAGATATAGGGTAGTCCCATATACATCTTTCTGTGTATAGTGCTTGTAACTTTACGGAGAATGGGCCAAATTTCTTATCATTTTGATGATTCCAGAACCTTGCAGATGCTAGATGATCAACCTTTTCTGATCGATTCCACAACGTTTCTTTCACAATGCAATCGCATGACCATTACTGGTCTTTACCTTTAAAGTTGTATCACTTTGTTTTTTCGTTCGGTGAAGAGTTAAAACTATTCTAAAACTATTCTTGTGTGGATTTGGGTACTGCTTGAACAGAGAATATGGGATTTTAAATTAAATTTGGTAGGTTATACTGTAGTTAATGTAACGTCCAGATTTGGTAGTTTTGTGAATTTCTAAAATAATATTTGCAATTTGAAATGGACATCAACTAGCAGAAGCAGATGAAAAAGGGAGGGGAAGGGGCAGAGGGGAGGGAGGCAAATGGAATAGGGGCAACAGTTGAAAAATGATATTAATATTAAAGACAAAAATAGCAGAAAGCATTGAAAAATGATTTTGAAATAACCAACATTTGTGAAGAAGATATTATGAGAAGGAGAAGATTCATTGAATTGAATGAATTTTAAGTACATCACAGGTAATATCAGCTATGACGCAAGAATCCTGAAATCCACCAACAATATCATCAAATTTGCAACACATTAGAAATTAAGACTTAATTGATAATTGGCTTGCTTTTATAGCCCATGAATTTATTTTGTCAATTAGTTTGAAAATGTGGCACTTTTGTTTCAATTGTAAAACATATAAACATCAAACCTCCTTAGATTGAACAATGTATGATATGCATGTTCAAATTATTTGCCTTCCTTTCCTAAAACTTTCCAGATGTCTTTGACTTTTTACCCTTTGCGTTGCCAACTAGATGATATTTTTGGTTGCTTTTCTGTGGATTTTGTAAAGAGCACTTTCGGCAGGTACATGTATTTGCACAAAATTACATAAATATAAGCACTGTTAATACTGGTAAATTATTATTTTGTATTTGGTACCCTAGCCTACCTACACTGTACATGTATTAGTAAGAAAATGAGATATTTTTGTCCCCTTCAAAAAGCAAAAACTTGCAATTTTGAAGTATTGATTCTTTTTTCCTACAAGCTCTAAGAGATGTAGACCCACAATTCGTCCTTGTTTTCACGAAGTGACGGTAGCGAGGAAAATCGTAACGCAAAGTGAATGCAATTTTTTTTCACTACCGTCACTTCGTGAAAACAGTGACGAATTGATAACAGCACCTGGAATAAATCTTTACCTATGTCTACTAATATGTACATCTACAGCAGTAATTACTACCATTTTTTACCAAAAGGAACAAACAGACAGATTCAATCAATGAAATTAACTTTTAAAAAAAAATGGTTTTAAACTTTTGTGATGATATAGTTCATTTACTTTCATGATTGTGCTTAATTTTACGGGATAAAATGGTTGAAGTTTGGTAATATTTTACACCTGGTCTAAACATAACTATGGATATTGCCTATGGACTTTTGTTTATATAAAGAGCAGCTTGGACTATGGCACAAACTGGGATAGCATCATAAACATGTAGGGCTATGCAGCTATTATTCCTAATAGTTACATCCGAAAGCATTTTACCTGAGACAGTTATGAGATCTGTTTCACCTGTGAAAACATTTTGGATGTGTCATGAAACTTCCAATGATTCCCACCATCCTAATGAACTTGTCCATCAATGAAAATGTTATTCTCTCTTTGACACACTCAGCTGGTGCTTTAGGCGGGGCCCTGTCCAAACCCCTTGCCCTGCCTCCTCCCCAGTCGGCAGAGGCCGCCCCTGAAGCCACCCCTGAAGCCACCCCCTCCAAGGAAGGCATCACTGAAGACACTAATATCATGAAGGAACAACTTCAAAAGGTACTCATCGATCATTGGAATAAATGAATAAGTTATAATAAATGTGTATTTGTAATTATTCATGTATTTGTTATCATCCATGTATGGTACACAAATATTTGTAATAATTTGTGTATGATGAACTCACAATAATTATTTTGGATTTTATGTTTCTCTTCTAATGTGAATCATCTTGTAAAGAGGAAATTCTGTTAGGATTTGTATTCTGACCCTTTGTTGAAAAAAGAAGAAGAAAGAAGTAAAAAATGGAGAAAAGCCCCTTTGGAAGGGTAAATACTTTTTTTGTTCTTCAATACAGATTCATTTCCCCTACCCTACTCTACCCTTAAGATTGAATTCACACATTTTGATGGTTTTACATGAAATATCTATTTTATTGCTGAAGAATACACAATGAGTCTTTGGCATCTGTATTGGCAAATTTCTCACTGTTCGCTTTCTCCACATTTTTTTCCATAGGATTATCAAGCCCAGCTTGAGGAGATGAAGGCCATGTATGAGGAGGAACAGGTATCTAAGGCCAAGCTACAGCAAGACATGGACCAGCTCAAATCCCTGTATGATAACAAACTAGCCCAGGTCTCGGAACAAGGAGGTAATAGAATTCAGTCCATGTTATTTTCATCAAATTTTCATTTTCAGTAGTATTGTCATGGTCTTTGACATTTACAATGTCATATCTGTTATCTCCAAATTTTTTGTTTGACATTGTTGATGTCATAGACATTGACATCATAATTAACCATTATGACATCATCACTAACCATTATGACATCATCACTAACCATTATGACATCATAATCAACCACTATGACATCATAATTAACCATTGTGACATCATAATTGACCATGTCATTGTACTTGTCATTGTGACAGGCGAAGCATCACCAACAGAAGCGGGTCAGAAGGTCATCACACTAGAGAGAGTACAACCACCTCAGGACGGGGAAGCTGCTGCTACGCCAGATGCTTCAGGCAAGCCAGTTGCGCAGGTAAGAAATCACATCTTGTATTATTTTAATCTTAAATAGCAAGTCTTTTAAAGGAAATTTAAAAAACATATTGCATGCATGAACCATTCTTGAATTTCCAAATTGATTAAGAATCATGAAAGTTTCATGGCGTGAAACACTTAAATCACAATTGACAAGATGCTTGATTTTCACTTCTTAAAATTTTCTTATCATGAAAAGGGTCATCGTTAACGATTCCTGTTTTACAGTGTAAACTAAAATAATGTGAATTCACTTACTATTGATTCATTCATTCACGAGTTTCACTCTTTCTTCTCCTTTTGTTTATTCAGGGAGAGCAGGCCCGCGTTGAAGGGGAGCCGGCTGTACCCCCTACCGAGGATGAGGGTCCCTCTGCACCCCGGTCCTCTCCCAAGATGCCCCGTAAGGACCAGGGAGGTGGATTCTTAGATCAGGAGGAAGCTATGAAAAGGTACGTGTGCACTCTCTCTCTCTCTCCCTCTCTCTCTCTCTCTCTCTCTCTCTTTCTCTTTCCCTTTCTCTCTCTCTCTCTCTCTTTCCTTGCCTCCATTAACTCTCCTCCATCTCTTTCCCTTTACTGATGGTGATGCTTCGCCTGTCACAATGACAAGTACAATGACATGGTTAATGATGATTTCATAATGGTTAGTTATGATGTCATAATGGCTTCTCAAAAGATCTTCCCCTTTCCTCCCCCTGGCTACTTCGACTGTCACTCTTTTTCTCGCTTTCCTCTCTGCAAAGGTGGTTGAGGACACGAGGCAGCCAAGAAGAGTGTGTGCTTCTCCCCAGTCTGTCTTTCTCCTCATCTACCTCTTCTATTCTGACTCCTTCCCTAAAGATTTGTATCTATCCCATCCTTACTTATCTCTCTCACTCTCTCTCCACTTTGCAAATTCTGTCACAATCTCTCTAGTCTATCGCTATTTATCCTCTTTCTTTTGCATTATCTCTCACTCTCATCCTGTTTCTCTGAGATGATAGCTACATACTCTTATTGTATTAATCTTGTGACATACTTGTAACATGGTTTGTGTGGTAGATTATCAATACATCTTGTTAATTGATTAGGTTACAAGCCCTGGAGTATGAGACGGTTGGAAGAGAGAGAGCTACAGATGAAGGGCTGAAGGAAAAGAGGAGGAAAAAGTTGAAACACGCTGAGATAAGGAAACTAAACCTCACCAAAGCTATCAGTTAGATTGACAAATTATTAATTAGAAGGCTTCTTTAATTATTACAAAATATTCAAAAATTCTTCATAAGTAGCCTTCTTGATACTTGATGAGGTAATCCCTGAAGCAGCTTTTCCAAGCTATACTGGGATGGGATGTGTTGTGTCAGCAGGTGAAGGTGCAGATTGTTTGATTGTTTGATTGTTACAAAATACCTTGATGAATTTTCAGGCTACAAGCCCTGGAGCATGAGATGGTGGGAGGAGAGAGAGCTACAGATGAAGGGCTTAAGGAGAAGAGAAGGAAGAAGTTGAAGCACGCTGAGATGAGGAAGCTAACCCTCGCTAAGGCCATCGCTAAGATGGATGATGATGGCATCATGCTAAACATCTATAGCAGTATCGAGGACGAGCTCAAAGCTAAGAATGAGCTTCTCAAGAAAGAACAAGAAAAGGTAGGCATCCACCAACATTTGCCATTCTTGATGTCGCAGGAAAATGAAAATGTTTTGTGTACCTGCTTCAGAGATGCCAACCAGTACATTTCATCGTATTTAGTATGATAATAAGAGTGAAATGCGATAATACGATATCACGTCCTAAAATATCATTTTTCAACAAAATTTAAAAAAATATATAAAAAAATTAACCCATAAAAACCGCGGAATCGCATAGAAACATGTTCAAGTAAACCCCAGCAACCCCAACAAAAACTTTGCTTTACAATTTTCTCTTTAAATTTTAATGAAAGAGCAAACATATTACTTGATCGTACTTACCATAAATCTCCGTGTATAAGGCGCACTTTTTTTCCGCCGGGAAAAATTGAAAGTCGGGGGTACGCCTAATACACAGGTACAGGATATTTTGAGTCCTCAAAATGCTACTTTTTAGTGGTTTCCGAAAATCTATTTATCTCAACATAAATAACATAATGCAAATAAAGAATAGGATCTCCTATTTGAAGTTAAATTACATTCCTAATTTGAAGGGAAGAGAGTTTTTTTTTTTTTTTTTCAGTCTCGATAAATTATGCCCCTTCACAAAGCACTTTGCCGGCCGAAGCTCCCCCGTGTCTCCAGCTCACTCACCTGTATCCTACAGCTCACTTACACGGGGGATATCGACTCACCACTCAAAATCTTGTCCAAATTTCGGTTTGGACTCTGGAGGAAAAATTTTCTGTCATCTTTAGTTTTAAAAACAACATTGTTACTATTCTTTTTTACTTTGACTTTTTGACTGTAAAGTCGTAATAAATAAAAGTCCTTCCCAATTCCCTGCATCATGGCTTGGGTTTCCGAACGGGACCGCACGCTGAAATAAGAGACGAATCTGAGATGGTGTCGGCAAAAAAGCAAACCCAAAAGGGATTTTTATTTTTTTTTTTTTTTTTTTTAAAATCTCAAAAATAGGGGTGCGCCTTATACACAGAGATTTACGGTACCAGTAAAACATTTTTCTGAAATTTGACTGGCCCGAGAAAATCTGATTTTTTTTTTAGGATACTCAGTCTGTTTTTTTGTGTCAAGAGGTTGGCATCTCTGCTGCTAACTATTCATTTGGTCTACTGCTCACTTAGTGTAATTCCTAGTTTGTCTAATGCCCATTTCGTCTACCATCCATAAGGTCTCATAATCGTTTCATGATTATTGTTATTAATGATTTAATATGTAGACAGTAGACAACTGGGTGTAGACTGTAAGGGAATATAGACCAATTGGGTAGTGGATGAAGTGGTTGTTGACCACATTCAGGGACATACATGTACCAGGGGCCTCTGAGAGTGACAATCATTAAAGGCTTATAATCTTAAGGACATTGATGCCTGTCTGGGATTTTCTTTTTAGGTGGTTTGATGCAAAATTTTAATCTGTTATTTCCTGATAGAAATGTATTTATGAATTATCAATTTAAAGCACTGACTTTTTATGTGCATATAGCTGTTTTACTTCTATGAGCAAATCTATTCCTACAGTAAATAAATAGTCTTTGTTGATGTTGATTCTGTTAAAACTAAATAGAAATGTCTGCAATGAACCCTAGTTTCACCTGGGCTGACAGAAGATTGGATGAAATGTATGTAAATGCTCATGTCATACATGTAAATACTGAGACAAGATGTGTTACTAGTAAAACCCCTAATCATGAAAGAATGAATGTTTTTGGGGGCATTTGTAACCACTGCCGACATTCAAAAATGTTCACGTTTGTTTTTCTGTAGTTGAGGGCAGCAGATTGTGAGATCAGTGACTTGAATGCCGAGTTTGAGTTTGAGCGTATTGACTACCTGGACACGATACGTAAGCAGGAGAAGCAGATCACCATGCTGCAACAGATTCTTGATAGAGTACAACCGTGTCTACGACGAGACTGCAACTATTACAATCTGGATAAGGTAATTTAGATGATGAGAGAGTGGATGGGAGAGGGAAGAAGGGAGGGGAGGGGGGGGGAAGGAAAGAAATATGAGGGAGACACACCCTGATACAGAGAGATTCAAGCAATAACTTAAGGGGGGGGGGGGGAGAAAGAAAGATTCTTGATAAGCTATGATGAAAAGAAGAAAGAAGGGACAATGATGCAAATTCTTAAGTAGATAAGGTTAGATAGAGAAAGGGTGAATAGAGATAGGGAATTGGAGGGTGGGGGAGGGGGGGGGGGGCAGATAATATTAGATACAGATTCTTGATAGGGTACAACCATGTCTTCAAACAGACTATTACAACTAGGACAATGTATGAAGATGCATGAGCAGAGGAAGACATAGAAAAATGGAGAGGAGTTTATGACAACACATCTAATACCAAGCGAGTACAAACCTCAGTAATCTAGAAAACATGTGGGAAATCAACCAGAGGATGAGTGATTGAGAATAGAGAGATAGAGAAATAATCAAAGATTGGGAAAACAGGAGAGGAGGATGGTGATGGATAAGTTTGAGTTTGAGTTTATTGGTTTCACATTTCTCATTCAAATACAATACAGCTAACAAAATATACATAAAAGACATTGTTTCAAAATTAAACAAAATTGATTATAGTAATTCACTAATTAATCAGACTACAAAGTTACATATCATCAAATTTGCTTGATAACTATTATCATTTAAAGGAAACCCAGACAAGAAAAGCACAAAACTGTTAAATGTGCAGGAACCTATAGACATTTACTAATTAGAGAGAAGAAAGAGAGTAATGAGGGCACAGTATTACCTTATATTTTTTTGTTGTCATCAGATAAAAGGAGAATGCTCATGGGATGAGGAAGAGGGCCGCTGGAAGCTCCCCGATCTGGTCGTTGTGCGAGATAAACTCCCCACCGCCACACACCCAGGGGGCGCCAGCATGCCGGGAGGCATCATGCCCGGAGGTCGCCAACCTTTGACCCAGAGAGGTCAACCCGAAAGGTCAATGCCAAATAACAACCGACCTCCGACCAATGGGTACCCTAATGCAAACGGGATCGGTCCAAGCGCTTATGACGAACCGGAGGAGGATCGTTATCTACAGGTAATGATGCTGTCAAGCAAGGCATCTTTCTTTTCATTGCTTCTCCACACTCGGGGTGGGGGGGGGGGGGGGGGGAGGGTGATATTCTGAAAGTTATTTTATCTCGTTATTCTAAAGAGTGATATTGTTAGTGTTATAACATTATCATGTATACTGTCATAACATTATATATGCTGTAGTAACAAATCAAATTATAATGTTTTTGAATGACTGTAGCGGTGTCCATTTCAGTCTTTTGCACAAATACCCAACAAAAGCTGCAATTTAATTTTGTTGTGATAATTACAAATCCTTTCATTAAGCAAAATACTAAATGTATTTCATAAAATTACCCAAGGAGATAAATGCTACAATCATACTGTGATAAAGATTTCCTAAACTTTTTCTCCTTCGCCATTAAATTAGCATTTTTTAAATGATTTTTTTAATCCAGAGTTAAATCTACATTAATATTATTATTATTATTATATGAAAGGGTGCTTTTTAAATAAAATGTTATGATTATATGTTTTTTAAGTTAATAGATATATGGCATAATGTGCTGTATGAATGAGATCTTGATGCTATACTCATGTTCTTATACAAAGTTTGAAACTCATGTTTTTCTTTCTTTTTTTAATTTACCTCCAGAAATTGAACCAGTCCAATCATGACTCTGCAATAGATTATTTCAAACCGAAGAGGGCCAACAAGCTACTAAACAACTCTGATTCAAACAGGACTCTAAGTACGTATTATAAGATGATGACGTGGATCCTAATCAAATGATTGGTTGAAAGCGTACACGTGACCAGGCATTTATTTTGCCTAACGTGTAATTTGGGTAATGACCGGTCATTAGCGATCATGTTTTGCGATCGCAATCACGAAAATGGCTGCCGCAGAATTTGACGCATAATATCCAAGTTAGATCTAGGCCTAGATCAGTCATAGATGTGGACCTAGAATTAGTAATGTACGGACTTTGACTGAGATGAGGGTGATTTATCAAATAACAAGGATACACGTCATAATTTTTATAAAACAATTAATACACAGCATTTTGTTCGAGAATTTGTAAAATTACCCACACTCTGTACCTTTGAAACAGTACAAACACCCTCGGCTACCGCCTCGGGCATGTTAGACTGTTCCAAAGGTACCTTATCTGGGTAATTCTTACTAATGCCCTCACTACAGGCATTATTTGTATATCAATATACCATTTGTTTTACTCTGCATAGGATCACTGGCTGTATTCAGAAGTCAAAAGTGTCTGTAGCCAAAATCACTTTTCCTTTCTTTGATGTCATAGTTATTTTGTTATTTCGTAAGCAAAAATATCTCCTTATTTTCTCCCTCTAGGATGCCAGTATACAGGAGTTTGCCTGTTTCTATCAATTCTCTATTTGATATGATTTTTGCTTTTCAAAATAAATTGTGGAGATAAACTTTCTTAAATATGAAATAAGTTTTTGAAGAATTAATGATACTTTACCTTGATTAACATCAATGAAAAAAGCATTTTACTGATGTTAACATGTTTGTTTGTATAGACAGATGCATATTTTAGAACTGACCGATATGCAATGCTTGCAATGGTGTGTAAACCCAACCTTTCTGTACGTTCATTTCACAGCCGCTGACCTCCCGATGCGAGGCCCCTCGCCCAATTTCCTGTCCAACAATGACATGGCCGCGGCGTCCGTGCACGGCCAGCTGGGCCCCGTCGACGCCCCCATGAGACGCCCCATGCGACTAGAAGCCCTCCCCACCGGCAAGCCCAAGAAGGGCAAGAAGAAGCACAACACACTGGAACCACTGTAAGAAGGCAGGCAGGGCACCGTACTTGCACCCTAGATGTTCTGGGGCAACTTGGGGGGATGGTGGGGCAAGTGGATGGAGTGAATTGCTGAGAGGAAGAGAAGATTTGTGGCTGAATTACATTCATTTTTATCAATTTCTAGTACATGTGCATGTAGATTTTAATAATAGGATTATTTCTATGTGTAAACTGTATGTTCCCTTCGCTGTCACCACAACTATCTCTTAGTTGTACCCTGTGCCCACCATATATATACCATGTGTGCACCATGAGTACACCATCTATGTCCCCATTGTGCACCATGAGTGCACCATGAATATGACAACTGTGTGCTATATGTGCTTCGGGTGTGTACCATTTGTGTACCATGAATACATCTCATGTGTACCATGTGTGCACCATGCATACATCATATGTGTACCATTCATACACCGTGAATACATCATGTGTGTACATTGCGTGCACCATGGCGTTACCCTTTGTGCACTAAGATTACATCACAAAAGCACAAGTGCACCAGGTAGTCTAGACCTCATTTTTGTTTCCGTCAGCCAGTGGAACATGCTATGACTTTTAATTTGTACTAATTGAGAAAACAAAAACAAAATTACAGATACTGAAAAAGCCATGTGATTGGTTGTTCGCTGGTTGTAAACTTCTTTTACACAATCAATTTGAAAATAGATTCAACCCCATTCTCTCAAAGCTGTCTAAATGCCATCTACGACAGTCCAACAAACAACGCTTTTTGCATAGCAATCGAAAGTACTCATTAAAGGTACACAAATGTTCACATTGATTGTGTAAAGGTAGTTTTCAACCAAAATTACATATAGTCTCCCCTAAGTCACATAGTTAGTTGTCCAAGTGGGTTGCAAAATTGCCAACAGAAATTAGTAGAAGAGTGCATCTTTTAACTACTAAAGCAGTGCACTTTAGCAAGGTTGCATTACTTGAATTCAGCCTAATCCTAGCAATCGTTGTGTTTTTGTATTATAAATTCTCGTCTAACAGAACTTGAACGTCTTTCTTTTACTTTTATCAAGCAGTTGACAATAGGTATTCATTAGAATTCAAAAGATGAAGAAATTCTATGGATATTAATAGATGTATGTACATAAAAAGTATGGTTATTTCTTTCTTTCATGTATTTATTAGATGTCTCCCGAAGCATTCCTCTTCCGTTTAAAGGATAATTACTGTCTTTATCATATCATTATCATATCATATCATATTTGTCACCAAGGGGGTGTTTCACAAAGATCCTAAGTTGAACTTATCTCTAAGTTGGACTTAACAATTATGGAAAGCTGTTAGCGTCTATGAAAATATTTTGTAAAATTTATTTTAAAAGGCATAAAATGTTGATTCAAATCATTCATATTTTCTGTTATCAAGGAAATTTCATGTTCTTGATGTGAAATTTATAAAAAGTCTAAAATACTTATATTTTTGTTTTTCAACATATTTTATTTTAAGGCTACTAATGGCTTTCCATAACTTTTAAGTCCAACTTAGAGTTAAGTTCGACTTAGGATCTTTGTGAAACACCCCCCTGTGTTGTATATAGCCACAGAATATGTCGTCAGCATGTGAATTTTGTCTCAATGGTGATGTATGTAATCAGCAGATGGATATTAATAAATAGAGCACTGCACGCTTTATCGTGTTCCCCTATGCCAAAGGAATATATATATTTATATTTAGTCAATGTTTAATAATAGGATCACTGTTGCACTGTTGGCCTATGAGAACGGCTAATGCTAACGAGACAGCGGAACTGTCTCCGAAGATGGATTTTGCCGGGTATGCGCACCTTTTCAGTATGAAACATGATATCCAGACTAACGCATTAGCAATAGCATATAGGTGACGTGACACAAAGCATACTGTGTTCAATGCCCACTTTCTTTACATCTAAGTATGTTCATATATGATGCTTAACTGAATTTAAGTCGTCTATAAAGATTCTCACAAAATTCCAGATGCATTGCTGCGCTTCTGATTATTGCACAAGTGTTCGCAGGCATAGTGATACTTATAAATATTGCACGGTGTAAATATTCAATTATGCTAATATTGTGTATAAATGTAAATGAGCGTTAAGTGAATGTGTATTTCATGCTTGAATATTTATCACTGTCTTATTCCGCCTTGTAAAAAACAAAGAAGTATATTATTTAGATGTAAAAGTTCTTCAAAACTGTGCTGTATTCAAGGTTAAGCTGGTTATGAATATGTATTAGATTAATCATAATTATACATGTATTTAAACCATTGAAGCTGGTTATGAATATTCATTAGAATTAAATGTTCCTGAACTATTGAAGCTGGTTATGAATATTCATTAGATCCATCACATACATGTACTTAACCATGTCAAACTTGTTAAAAATATTCATTGGATGGATATTATGTATTTAAACTATCAAAGCTGGTCATGAATATTCATTAGATGCATTATAAGTTAAAAACTGTTTAAACTGTCATATTTTCATATAACGTACATGGGTACAGGTTAGAACCTGACAAGTTTTCAGGCACAATATTTGAACGGGTTAATGAGCTTTCTGTAAAGCTTATATTTTACAGAAAACACTTTGCCTCGAAAAGATGAAAATGTTTGGAGGAGGTGGTGAGTTTGTGATATCACTCAATAATTGGCAAGCTTGAATTAGCTGTCATAAAATTTGCCAAATTTGCAGTTTTGAGGTGTAGGTTTACTGTTTCCCAAAGAAAAAGACAAAAAAGATACAATACCAAAGGGTATCAATAGGAGACATAGTGTTCTGTAAGAGTTCTTTTTCTTCTTGATATTCTTGACACAGAATGTTTTGTTTTATTTGATATCAAACTTTGTTATCAAACTAGAAAGTATCTTCAAATGTGGCATGTATTCACAAACATTTTATCTCACAACTGATTCAATTACAACAATGATTTTTTTGCAATTCACAATGGTTTCTTGCTGCAAGAAAGAAAAAAAGTTGTGAACACTATATGCAAGCTTCCTGTCATCCCTCTCTCTGCGCTCTCTCCTATCATTATTAACTGGGACACAAGAAATGCAAGGCTTCTTTTCAGAGGTGTAATTCTATGATTGATGTGATGTCTGTTTGCTTAACAAGTTAGCATTGCTGTGCATTAACCAAAGCAGCTGTTGATAGGTAAGTATATTTTTAGTTCCCCTTCCATTGGAAAACAGGGAACTATACACAAAGCGTGATGTAGTTTTATCCTTCAATGTCTATCGTTTTGTCGGCTTTACCTTCTCTAATTGGAACCAATAATATTTTATTTCAATGTAACATTTAAGACACACTACTTTATAGTAGATATATTAATGAACCAGCTTCAATGGCAGTTACTAATGTACATGAAAACTGTGTTCATGAATTCCAATATTTGTACCTGGTAATTGATTGAAAAATAAATGATGCTTATTTTCATGAGTGACATATTTTACTGCAGCAGAAATTCAAATTTGAATGATTTTGGTGTTTTTGCCTTCCGGTTTAATTCTGATAATTCTATATTTCAATAGATATTTATAAATGTTAGTTAAAAGGGAAATTGTAACTTATGGGTTACTCATTTTGGTTTTCAATAATAAGGATGAAAAATACTCATAATACTATTTTATGAAATATCTTAACATTTATTATTAACCCAATCCTCTGTATTCTTTTGCATATTTGTTTCAACCAGAATTTGTCAATAATGTCTTATTTTGCTGAAATTTTATTTTTCTATTTTCATGTCTACGGTATATTTATGCACTTGTTTATGCCATTTTTATTAATTGTTATGCATTGTTTATAGTGTGTGCTGTGCTTATTAACACTGAAATTATTTTTCAACAAACTTTTACAATTTTCACTAGATATTCAATTTTAAAGATGCTATATGAATTGGTAAATACAAACGTTTATGTTATAGTTTTTATGTGTACAGAAAGTTCAGAATGTTTATGTTATTTTAAGCAATGTTTAACAAGAGAGTGTGTATTGTTCTTGAATTTATGTAAACTCTTCTATTTGTATAAGTTTGTATGATTTTCAATAAGATTGTGTTCAGTTTGTTGATAGATGTTCTATGCAGCTTAAACCAAAATGTGATAACAATCTTCAAATAACCCTTCACATACTGGAACCTGGTGGTCCCTGTGTTAAGCCTATGGGAATGAACGAATTCAGTAGTCAATGGATCAACATACCTTTGAGACTACAAAGTAAGAAACAGGGTTTAGCATTAGTTATACCTTATGTACAAACCATATTTCTATTACTACACTTTTGCCAATAAAGTTGGAATAAATATTCTTAGTGATTTATTCTCGAGAGCCATAGAGACTGATCAAGTAGTCCCGAGGAAGATATACTTTAATCTATGAAGAATAAACCATATTGTCAGAATCACTTCATGAAGAGAATCAGTGACTTAAAATAACGAATCAGTGACTTAAAATAATTATTCCTACTTTAAGGGCGACTGTGCTTTGATTTGTTTATTTAACAAAGTATGAATTGAAATTAATGAAAACAAAATATTTATCAATAAAGTCATGGGAAGATATACTTTATCTGTCAAGAATAAACCATATGTTCACAATCACTTCTTGAAAAGAGGTCAGAATCAGTCACTAAAAATATTTATTCCTTCTTTTTGGGCAACAGTGTTTGATTCATTTATTTAATGATATTATGACTTAAAATTAATGATAAAAAAGGGGTAATGTTCTTAATTAGAGTTATTAGAGTTAAATTAATGGAATAGGTCATCAAAAAGTTTTTGCAGGTTGAAAGTTTGTTAAGTTCATAGAACCACCATGGCAAGTATAAATATCTAGATTAAAATTCAGAGCATCTTGTATGTATGACTCTTAATATTGCTTGCCCAGTCATTTCTCAGTTATTGTTTATGTGCAATACAAACATTGACTTTGTATTTAACATACATTCCTCACCTGCATGTGCATGTATAGACATTATAACATTTAATATTTATAGATGAATATTTAAAGCAATTTATAGGCGCTTTTTAAATTTGGCAATATTTCAATTGGCAGATTTTATCAGATTTCGTCCATTTCAAATTCAACTACTGGCATATTTACAAGAAAATAAATGCCTTTTCTCTCTCTCTCTCTGTAATAATAACCATATATTTGACATTGAAGAAATAGAATGTTGTTATCTTGCTTACGAAATATGTAAAGTGTTAATGTATAATCGTATTGACTATAAATTCAAAGTAAACCCATGTGATGTAATGTAGATAATTACATACCGGTAAGAGTCATATATAATTACTACATTGATATACATTAACTGTAAAATAATTGTTGTATGTGGACTAGAAGTTATCACTGTGAAAGGTTTACTTACAGTGATTTGTGATATATTTCACCTTCTGTATAAGTCATATTCACAAGGGTTTATTTTTTCAACAGTCATCAAGTTCAGCTGATGCACAAATTGTATGGAGGAAAATTCAAGAGTAACTTATGGGATATGAAACGTTCGGATACAATTTGAATTTAGTATCATGCAGACTTTTTAGTTCCACACTAAAAACAGCCTGAGTTATCTTCAGCAAAATCTTTAAATAAGCGATTGCAGGGTCTACTCGTAAATTAATTATTGAGCCAAAATTGATGTATTGTTTCAAAAATTACAGTAGGGCCTTAATTCTTGATAGATCTCACAGTTGGAACTAGACCCAACGCTTCAGTCTCTGATATCAATGGTTGTTCCGCTGAGATTACATCTGGCTCCTCTAACGGCCTCTATACAAAGAAGGTTGACAAATGTCATTTTTATTAAAGAATGACTCATACCAGACGGTTATTTCTGTCTAAGTTGGAACATGGTATATTAAAGCTACATCACTATGAACTACACTTAAATATAATTATTCACAATATAAATGTTTGACGCTGTAATATTGCCTTTTTATGCATACATGTACCTTGCATTGCGTACAACACTGGTGTAAACTGTTCACTTTTTCTCTGCAGAAGTTAATTTAATGAATGGAATTCTATATGTATATTTTATGTTCTGTGTGTGATGTGTGTGTCATATAGTTATAGGAATAAATTATGCAGCATTAAAATATTGAGAAAATGTGTTTTACACTTGTAACATTTCTGAATAAATCTGTGGTACTTGATGTGATTGAGAGAGAGAGAAGTAGATAATAGTTGGGAGAAAGGGGAACAGAGAGGGAGATAGATAAAGGGGAGGAAGGGATAGAGAAAGATGGAAGGGAGGGAGGGGGAGAGAGAGAATGCATGAGAAAGAGAGCGGGAGAGGGGGATCAATTGAGAGAGAGATAATTCTAGAGAAGAGAGATCCGGGATAAATACATGTTAATACAGATCCGAGTCCACATTTCCTATAATGAAACTAATTTGAAGCTATTGTATCTATTAAATCTCATCAGGTGTAAACAAAAAAATGAATCAATATGTATATAGGGGGGGGGGGGGGGATATGTTCCAAGTTTTGCAAGCTCATTGTGTTGTGGGGGTGCATTTGCTAAATCAATACCGGTATATTATGTAAACCCTTTTTTTCTTAAATTGCTAATATTGTTTGATCGGCAGGCAAAGTGAAATGGGTCATAGTACAAAGATCAAGGTTAATTAGTGTCTCCTGGACTTTAGACTTTATACTAGCTGCTAGATGATCCTTCTGATCCATATATGTATTGTAAAGTCGTGGCAATTTGGAGTCTGTGGTAATTATAGGCTAGACTAATATAGCGGCGCGGCAGGTGACGTCATGATGTATACTTGGCAAAAACGTAAACATTACATGCCATTGGAAATTCCCACAGCAGAGACAGAGCCGAGTCATATTTTAATCATCGTTCTAATAATCACTGAAATATATTAATATTTTGAGTTGCGAATTTGGGTGATCAGTTTTCTCAGCGATGAAGTCGTTCAAAGAAAGGCGAAGTTTTGGTAAGCATTGAGAGAATAATTAAAGTATAAACCAGCCGATCTTTTTGAAAGTTTGACTGTGCTGTGTGTGTTTGCAGGATTGTGATGTGTGAATCAAAACATATTTGGACTGGCGATGCACTGGCATGCAGTGCAGAGTGATGAAGCTGACTGTGTCTGTAGCCTACTATCTCAGTGTCTGGTGACTTGTGGCATGTGCCTTAGCTTGGCCTGCCTGCATGGGCTGAGCTTGAGTTGCTGTGACTGTGTTTGCATGCTTGATGACCAATCATCCAATGCATCCTAGAAACCGTCATAAGTCTAACTTCTTGACTAAATCAGTGTTAGTGAGCTAGTTGTCCGAACTTGTCCGCTACCTTTTTACGAAGCCCTCTTTGCTAAGATCAATGACGACATCCTGACTAATTAGTTATGACGCCTCTGACACCCTCATATCTCTGTCGTAACTTTTTAGTCGATGGGTAGCGCCATCACATGTCGTTTATTGGGTAGTCCTCCGGCTTTGATCTTACTTCACTTAATTTAAACAGGGAGGGTTTTTTTTGTTTTTTTTTGTTGAAAATCTTTTTAAAATATGCCATGGTTATATCTAAGGCTTTTCCCATTTACCGGTAACTGAACTGATTATATGTGTTTATTTCCACATTGTAAATTCCTCGATAGGATGGGTAATCTGCCACGACAGGCAACACATAGTTAGAAGTGTATTATCTAGTTTTCAGACCCACATTGCTTCCGAGATAAATTCTATCTTCAAATATGTAAAATAAATACTTTAAAACATGAGTTTTAACATTTGGAATGTCAAAGTTTTGTCAATTGAATATTGTACTGACGCCTAAAACAATGGACAAAACATTGTATTTTTATTAAGAAGAATATAAGGGTGTATTTTTATAAACTATCAAATGAAAATATCTGGGACTGGGGGGTAGGCCTACCCATCTCAAGAACAAAAATGATTCACCGGTCATGTAATGAAATACTCACAACTGTATTTTACAAGTACTTCTATTGTATAATCTACCGGTACACAAATTTGGAAGTATATTGCATCTCTTATTTCTTGGTATTATTTTCAATCTTTTTTATTACTAATTCATTTCCCTAATATTAATTTTGTAATAATCCAGTGGTATTGCGACTAAGGCTAAGTCTCGGCTCCTCTTCTCGCCGATAGTATCGATCTCACAAGATACTAGCTAGAAAGCTCTTCGTGAAACGGTTTAGGAAAATCAGAGACATCTCCGTAGTTGGCGGATAAATTATGACTGTCTTGTCGTTGGTTTCTAGGAACGAGCCCCTGTACTCTAGTCTCTAGTACTATCTACATGTACATGTATAAAGTGCAACACCAGAAAATTTGGCAGTAGGCCTAGATCTATGAAACTTTTTTTATATAAAATTTATACAGACGTGTTTCCATCAGGTTGTGTATCCGTAATGTTGATTTGAAATAGCAACTTAATTTGAGTTAGTTTGAGGAAGTTAACAGGCAATATTTCATAAATCTAAAAATTCTGTTGCCAAATATTATAAAGGACAAATATTCATGATGGTTAAATTGGTTATAGGGCTATTTGAAGAATATTTAAAAAAAGACTAAGCTAAGCTAGACTCTAGATCTACTCATCAAAATCTTATTTTTTGACAGTCATATTGCTTCCTCATTGTCCAATCTCCACTTTCTCCAGTATCTACAATGTATGTTGTCACTAATTGATAATTCCAAATGCTGTACATCCCGGGGGCGGGGTACTCGCATATTAAGACATACAGGGGTGTGCCGCTCTAATGGGTAACTTTTTCACAAAAAAAATCCCTAAACATGGGTCCCACTTTTAACAAAAATACCATCAAAAGTGGGTTCGTTTTTTCAAAATTTCCAAAATTTGTCAATTTTTTTTTTTTTTTTTGGGGGGGGGTTTTCAATGCAAACACCTGAAAACATCTGAATTTTTTTTTAAATGGGTCTTTTTTCGAGAAAAGTGCCCCAGAATGACCCCTCATAATGGGTATGGGTTTTTGAGGCTTGAGTGGCACACCCGGTCCTAACCAAATCTGAGTATCCCCCCTGGGGCTGTACATAATCTGCCCCTCTTTTTATTTCTCCTTACCGGTATATCGATGACAAATATAGAAGTCAAAGTGGTTTATTCCTTCAAATGTATTTTGAAGAAATAGAATGTAATGACTAATGTAATATTTTTTTAAAACTTTGATTTAAATTTTGTTTCTTCATTTTCCAGAGCAAAGACGAAAGGATGTGGAGGAAATACGCTGCAAACATCCTCACAAGATTCCAGTAAGTAACATAAATTACTTCTCTAACTTATGAGAGAGAAAAAAAAAATCTGGTATTTCCACCAAGTCTGGTGTCGGCGAATTAAGGCCTTCTGCATTTGGAACCTATCGACCCACCCACTTTAATACCAGAATTCTCTTCTTCATAGGGCTTGAATTGAAATTAAGTATTTATTAACCATTCCTAAATTTGTTTTTCACAGATATCAATTTATAGAGATCATTTTACAAAAAAAGAAATAATCATAATCATAGACGGTTACAGTAATGGTAAACTAAATTCATAACAGCTTAAAGGGAAAGTTGAGTTCTGTTGCAGAGGGCGCTACACAAAATATTTTTTTGTGAGATAATGAAAAACTGAGTGTCAAATTTGAAAGAACATACAATTTAAATGACAAAATCATCTTTGTTTGATCAAAATCGGTTCAGAGACGGCTGAAATATCCATAAATATAACACTTACACATCTACATGTAACACTTTCTAATACTGTACCACCACAAATATTAGATAATTTGAAAAAGCTGTTGGAAAAAAAATAGCGCCTTTTACGTCTTATTTCAGCCAAAGTCGATGGTGGCTTTTTTGTTGGCATTTTCGTGTTGGATTATATTACGCACAACCAGCCAGCCCATGTATTGTTATTTTTAATTAAATAATTAATTAACGGTCACCATATTTTTGGGAAAGTGGAGCTGAATTGGTATGATCGTATTGGCTAAATTTCACACATTTTGGGGTCTAAAATTACCTTCATAGCAATTTTGTGTTCTAAAAGGTCACTAGAATTGTCATCTACCTGTAGATAAGAATAAGAGCAATAACCATGCACTTTGAAGGCATTTGCAGTCTGAAAACAGAACTCAACTATCCCTTTAAAGGTATTACAAAGTTTTGATATGGGGTCATGAATTTGGTTCAAATTAACAATTTCGGAAGCATATGCGTTCCTACAATATTCATTGATCGTTGACGCGGTTGAAATCGAGTTTAAAGTTATGAAATTATAAATAATAAACTCTTTATGTTGTATAGCTCCCTCTCAAGGTCAAGATATTAATTTAGCTATGAAACAATGTTTATTGACTAAAATCGACCGATTAGCTATTCCCGTTTGGAAACTATATATCACAACTACATATTCTGAGATTTTCATGGTCGCAGCTATCATTGTACGGCCATAGGCGCTATTTGAAATTTATCAAAATTTACCGGGAGCACCGGTAAATTTTTATATTCAATTTTTCTCGAAAACAGAAGTGTTTTAGGGGCTAATTTTTTTAGTGCTTATAATACACCCACAGGGGCATCCAAATATAACAAAATTGTAAAGATTCACTATCCACCCAATTTTCAAAATTTCCCAAAACTTTGTAATACCTTTAAGTTAGATAAGGTAATTGAAATACGTTTTGTATGACGATGCCGATAGAGCGAGAGAGTTGAAGAGGACCAAAGATGGGTAGGCAGAGGAGATGGGTAGAGCAGTGAAGAAAAGATAGAAAGAACGAGAGAAAGTCAACATCTTATCGTAGATCATAATAAATGACAAAGAAAACATGTCATATAGTACCAGTAGACAATCATTTTGAGAATTGTCAACGTTTTTGAGGTTAACATATATAGGAACCAACCATTTCCCATAGAGGCAACGGGTTAATTTTGTGATAATAATAATAATGATGTTCAATTCTTATAGTGCACATTACATAATTGTCTCTATATGTATGCACTAATTGCACTTAATAGATGACAGAGAGAGAGAGACAGAGAGAAGAGAGACAGAGAGAGACACAGAGAGAAGAGAGACAGATAGAGAGAGAGATGGGAAGAGAGAGAGAGAGAGAGAACAGAGGAAAGACATGACAAACATTGAGCTTTCACTCTTTAGGCCTAAAATAAAAACTTGTTGTATGTTGGGTGCCAAAACATGGGTCGGTCGGTCAGAATCTTTTTTTCTTTTTTTTTAAACTTTTTTTTGTTGTCGCCCTCTTTGGGCCCATATTTTTCTGTTTTGAATTTTTTGATTTTTTTTTCCTGCCCTCTTTTGGCTGATATTTCTCAGTTTGTAATGCTTTAATACATGTGTTTCAGCGTCATCATTCAATTCATATCTTTTTCACCTCCTAATAATCCATGGATTGCAATGTTGTTTTGATTGAGATGTTTACGCTAGTAGGATTTTGAAACTAGGGCAGAAGAGGAGTGAGAATTTGATTTTATGCATTTATATCCCATTTATCCCAACAAACGAAATACATATTTTTTTATTCATTAATAATATAAATAATTTTTAAAAATTCCGACCGTAGATTTTCAGATTTTTGGGTCGGTCGCAATGGGCAATCCAACAAGTTTTTATTTTAGGCCTTATCACCTACAATTATCAAAACATTTACGAAATTCACATGTTTACTTTATTATGATCTGTGTAATTTGTTTGCAGGTGATCATTGAGAGGTATGAGAGGGAGAGGTCTCTACCCCTGCTGGATAAATCAAAGTTCTTAGTACCTGATCATGTGACCATGGGAGAACTCGTCAAAATTGTCAGGTGACTATGAATAAAGATTCAAGATACTTAACAGGATCCGGTAACTTTGTCTCAGATTCTGAAACAAACTTCTGGATTTAGCCATCATGCTGCAATGATAATTATAAACCTTTAGGTCAGTCAGGAATCCCATGACTTTTACAAGCAGATAGCTTGTCTGATTATCAAGAATCAAGATATTTATGACTGGAAATCAAACCAAAGTTTGTGTTTGCTTAATGGTTTTCATAACACTACAGTCTATTGCGGAAAACAAGTATGGTAAAACCGGTCACTCAAAGATTTTTTCCTTTTTGAGGCACTTCTTGATCATTTTGAAGAGCAATTTTGTTTAGGGCTTCAATATTACACCATGTCACAGATAACATGTAGGGCCGTGTATCTCAGATTTAACATTGTTAAACAATGCCTTTAAAGGGATCGTTTAACAATGTTAAATCTGAGATACACGGCCCTACATGTTATCAGTGTCTGTGATATGGTGTAATATTGAAGCCTTAAAAAAATTGCGCTTCAAAATGATCAAGAAGTGCCTCAAAAAAGTAAAAATCTTTGAGTGACCGGTTTTACCGTACTCGTTTTCCCCAATAGACTGTAGTGTAATGAAAACCGTCAGGCGAACGGTTTTCAAAATTTGTAATTCCAATCATAAATATCTTGATAATCAGACAGGCGATCGGCTTGTAAAAGTCATGGGGTTCCTGACTGACCTAAAGGTTTGTAATTATCATTGCATCATGAGCTAAATCCAGAATTTTGTTTCAGAATCTGAGACAAAGTTACCGGATCCCTTTAAGGCTCGTTCAGATATAACATTGCAAAACGAAAACTGAGGTGATTTTAGATGATGACGTAAAGTGTTATATGCTTTCACCTTTCTGTATGTTGTACCACAGAGCTCAGCATTACTAAGGGCCTTAGTAATGCGTAGTTGCCATTCGTTAACTTTACTGCAAGGCACATAACCTTCAGGAAATTTTTGTGACATTCTTGTGAAATCTGGTATTCTATAAAGTTTAAACAAATATAAAAGGAGGGTACGATGGAAAGAAACAATTTATTATCTCCTTTTCTTTTTATTCACCAGGCGACGACTCCAACTCAACCCCCACCAAGCCTTCTTTCTTCTCGTCAACCAAAAATCCCTCGTCAGTGTTTCAACATGTGTCTCGGAGGTGTACCAGGGTGAGAAAGATGAGGATGGCTTCCTGTATCTTGTCTATGCAGCACAGGAAACATTTGGTTAAAGGAACTTTTCTTGAGGTATCGTGGACTGATAACGCCAAAGCGATTGCGTGGGACTACATATATGAAATTGTAAACTTTTAGAGATCATACATTGACCGCGCCAATGCGAGGTGGCTGATGGGACTATTAAAGTGATTTCCAAGAAATGATGAACCAACATCAGATGTTATGGTTGGGACTACATCGTCTCATCGGGCCAGCTTCTAATTATTATGAGTTCCAGCAGTCGATCATAAAAGCAAATCGGATCATGATCATGAATTAAATTGTCTTCGTTATTTTAGCAGCTTATACAATTAACAACATAAATACATACCTGTACCTTTTTTAATTTGATGTTTTTTGTGTTTTTGTGTTTTTGTAATTCAAGAAGGAATGGTGGATTGGTTGAATACTGTCAGATGTAAGCTTATATACCACATTCTCAAGAAACTTCAATTGGAACAAATCAATTTTTCACAAACATGTAGGTAAAATTTACAAAACCTTGTAACGTATGAAACTGACCAATTCTTGGTCGTTTGGGATATTGTAATTATTTTTAGATAAGATAAGATAAGATAAGATTTTATTCGTCTTTCTTTCAAATGACATACAGAGCATAACATTGGATCATAACACATTTACAAAGCAAAATAACAAATTATGATAATGATAAAAAAAAACATAGCTAACTAAAAGAAAGACGAGGAGACCCTGGTAAAAGCAGAGCTTGTAATTATTAGGGTCCCCTCTTTTGTTTGGTCTGCAGTCTGTCTGCACTCCATGTTGTTGGTGTGACCTTTGTATGATTGTCATGTAGTACTTGATTAGCATATTTTGATGAATTCACATGTTTTTAAGAATGAACGTTTGGGAAATTGTGACAAGCAGATAAAAATACATGGATGAAAGAATTTATTCATTCATTTCTTTTGTTTCAAGGGTCCTCATACGAGGCTTAACCAGAATTACAAAAATACAACAAATGTATTCAATATGATTATACACGATATTAAGATAGAATGTACATGTATATACGATAGAAAAAATTCAAAGAATTATTTAGCAAGACTTTTACTAATTTAATCATTTCTTTTTGCATCCAAAAAGTTGATACTTTTTTCTTTTAGTGCATACAAGATATACAGTATAAGTATGTTACTATTAAATAACTGAGGTAAAGTGATATACACGTACCCAGTCATTCTTATTTTTTTAATTCTGGAGCTAAAGTCCTGATGAACTTTGATATAAATCATCAACAATACCAAAAATGAGAAAAAATTTGATTGTAAATTCAAAATTATGTTGAGACCGATATTACGTAAAATTTTACTTTATCAGTACTTCAGATATAAATGTGATTTTTTTGTTTTTTACTTCACAAGTTGTAAATACCTAGTGCTTATTTAGGTGGTGCATGTACAATGTAAATTGTCTTAATTTGATATTATTATAGCGCATGTTATTGTTATGTAACCAAGAAAAGTTAAAACATTATACATGTACATGTAGATACTGTAAGGCATTAATTTGGGCCATTTGTATGAAATGTCAATGAAGGAGAGTCCAGGGGGCGTTTCACAAAACTTGTCATCAGTGACAAATGACAGGTTTTGTTATAAGCTACTGAAATCCTTGCTTCTGATTGGTTATCAGCAGATTTGTCACTGATTTTTGTCATTTGTCATTGAAAAATGGCTTTGTGAAATGGGTCCCATTAAGTGCTTGCAGGCGGAAGGTTTCGTAGTATACAAATATTGACTGCTTTGAGGGGCATAGCTCAAACAATCACCAAATGTGATCTTGAAACCGTACTGTGTCCCGAGATGCAGTATAGGGGTAAAGCGCAGTCTCAAGATCACAGAGGAGCTATAGTTTTAACCTGGACCCGAAACAAAATCTTCCTGTCAAATGTATTTATTTGTAAGAAATGTTATGTCTAAGAGTAAGAGCACTGCGTGTATCCATAGTTAACTTCACGCTCGGCCACTGCGTCTTTGTGTTGGACGCGCAAATCAAACTATGCCCGGTCAATATTGTTGGCTATACTGCCAGCATTCGGTAGCAATTTTTTTTTGTCATCAGCTTTGGCAAATTAGAGCTCTGGAATCTTCATATGCGTTGATAAAAACAAATAGGTACTTTTTAAATGGTTGTTAAAAAATGTTTTGTTAACATTATACTGCCAAGAGCTTGTGATATTTTACTTCAGTCTAGTTGTCCAGATCAGTTATTTTCGACCTTTACACTGGAAAAGGTTTCACCCAAGTTGTCAGAAATGTTTCACAAGATAAGTTGACAATATTAATATGATAGATGACAAGTACGTGTATTCTTGGAAGTTAATGCTATTTGTATATTTTCATGAAATCCAACTGCAAATGAAACAGCTTCGCCCCCACCTCCAGACCACTTCTTAGTATTTAAAAAATATTGATAACATACTGAACTAATTGTAAGTCAAGTTTGATTGATTATATATTCGTTTTTTAGGCATAATCATTGCTAGGTTTAGTATATTTAGAAAGTGTGTTTATTCTTCTTTAAAATGATAACCCATTCATTACAATTTTTCCTTCATGGAATGTGCGTTACCGGTACATCAAAATATGGAGCAAGGTCAAAAATCGCAAAATGCACTGCTCTCGTCGGCTAGCCATTCTCCTTTCTTTGAAGAGTGTAGGGTTGCTGTGTAGTGTGTAGTGCACTGCATAATGCTTACCAGCACATTTTGCAACTTTTTACTTTTGACCCTGCCCTTATTTCAGACGTTCTGTTCATTCCACCCCTGCTAAATAATTTGCATAACCAATATTTCATCACTTTAAAGTGGGATAAACATACTTTCTAATGATACCAAAGAAAACGATAATTATCGCATTAAAAAAGGGAGATTCAACTTCAGCTTATATCATTCAACAAGTCTATAATCATTATGTTGTGATTGATTTTTCCAGTTTGATTTTTGATGTACATGTACACTTTAGCCCTATCATTAGGCATATATATGCAGCATTTAGAGGAGCTATTTTCATGAGCCATTTTGTGCTTTATATCATAAAGCTAAACAAATATATATTGCAATCTTGTTATATCTACTGTATTATAAAATGTGTTATTTTCTGTAAAGAAGAACATATAGGTGGAAATAAAAGGATTTTATGAAAGTATTTCTGTATTTTTCCTGTGTTTTCAATTCAAGAAACATTTTCAGGGGCTGTATTCTGAAAACGGTGTTATCTTCCATGGTAGGGAAAATAGTGTAACAGCAAACTCAAACTGTGTAAACACTTGCCATTAACCCATGACTTTTCCTAATTTTTGATTTATTATGACAATTGAATTAAAGGGATAGTTGAGTTCAGTTGCAGAGGGCGCTACACAAAATAATTTTTTGGTGAGATAATGAAAAACTGAGTGTCAAATTCGAAAGAACATACAATTTAAATGACAAAATAATCTTTGTTTGATCAAAATTGGTTCGGAGAAGGCTGAAATATCCATAAATATAACAATTTCTAACATTAATATTCTAATATTTCTACTACCACAAAATTAATATATTTGATAATTTGAAAAAGCCGTTGAAAAAACTAAATAGCGCCTTTTACGTTGTATTTCAGCCAATGCCGATGTTGGCTTTTTTGTTGGCATTTTCGTGTTGGTTATATTACGCACAACCAGCCGGCCCATGTATTGTTATTTTTAATTAATTAGTTACTTAACGGTCACCGTATTTTTTTTAAAGTGGAGCTGAATTGGTATGATCGTATTGGCTAAATTTCACACATTTTAGGGTCTGAAATTACCTTCATAGCAATTTTAGGTGATTCCCATTGGTTTTGTGTTTTCCGTCTTGTATGTTCAAGCTGTCCCCTTCTTTTACACATTTTTCTGCCCGGCCCTCACCATTTTCATCCATCATGACCATCTCCTTCACTTCTCCTCCTCTTCCTTCTGCAATCCTTTTCTCCATCTCCTCCCCATCTTCTCTTGCTTCCTCTATACTATCTCATTCACTAACTTTTGAATGTGTCCCCAACTCCTGATTCCCTCTCCACCTTATATCAATCCACTTCTCTCACTGTTTCTTACCGTCTCCCCCGTCTCACAATCTCCTAGGGCAAAATCCAGGATTTTACCACATACTGGGTGAGCAATCTGCCCCCTCCCCCTCCCCCCCCCCCCCCCCAAAAAAAAAAAATAATAATAATAATCTTGTACTTTATTTAAATGGTCAAAATTGAAATGAGGGAGCACAATTAGGGAACACTTTTAAAGTGTTTTATGGTAGCCAGATCAGTTTTAAAAAGGGCAATGTACCCCCCCCCCCCTTTCCCTACCCCATCTGCAACTGGTTTCATCTATAATAAAGCTTAAAGTACACAAAATACTATACAAACATTGAGTCTTTTACAACGCATGATGATCTGTTTATTTCATACAAATATATTTCAGAAAAGCCACTTGAACAGGAGAATTCTCTTGGAGAAATTAGCATTGGTAATTATTAGAAGACAAAGACATGATTAGAGTTCAATCAGTTCATGAATCCTAATGAAAGCACAAGTACAATATATTTATATATTTTGATCAAATAAAGATAAAAAAAGAAGAGATATATATATACCGAAGGTCATGCATGGATTGAAAGAGATGACTTTAAAGGTAAAACAAATAGGTAGTGAGAGGAGGGACAAAGAAAGAGAGAGTGAGAGAAAGAGATAGAGAGAGGTGGATGGGGTGGGGACAGACAAAAATGGAAATAAACACAAAACTACTCTTAATCTCTTTATATACAAGTTGCAGTTCTGGCTTGAAGTTTTGAACTGTAAAATTATTTGCAAAGGTCCTCTTTACAAATATGAAGTATCAGTATATATGTCTGTTGTCTTTAAAAACTAAACTTTCAATGGCGTTTCAGGTTATTGATCCTCAAAAGATGATTCTTCACCAAACTTTGTCTGTTTAAATAAAATTATACATATTCTCAAATTAATATCTTACAAAATTCAGATGACACTTAATCTCTCGTCAAAGTCAGGCTCTACTATTCCTACACTTAAAAATCTCAAGAAAGTGTAACTTTGGGGAACTTCTCCTTACTGATTAAAATACACAACATACATTAGGTAGGCCTTTCAAAAGATAGAAAACAATTACATAATTTACAATAATTGATATCAACAAGAATTTCAATGATAAAATCATGCTAGAAATAAAAATAAAAAGCATCTTAGTCTTAATAATAATTACATATATAGGGCGCTTTATACAGGCGTTTCTAAGCGCACAGGTGGTACTGTCTAACTCAGTATAATTATTCAACATGCTCAATGATTCTTACTAGTTCTTACTAGTCTATATTTAAGGTTCATCTTGAAGTTCAATTGCACAGTACTTTTTCTTCTCAGTAAAAAAATACAAAAAGATTAACATGTAACATCAACAATATTTTGCTTTTTCAAAGCATGGAAGCGCAAATGTACAGCAAAATGATGTACATGTAATATTAAATTCAGTCCCCTAATTTTTACCTTCTATACTTTGATTTTTCCCTCATTGAAAAGAAAAGGTTTTGTTATTGAACTAAAAAGTCTTTCCAACTAGAGCTTGGTGCATGATACCCCATGCTCAAGTTCACCTGGTAAATGTACGTCACATTATCATTAAAAAAAGTGTGCCCATGTCATGCTAAAAGGCATTAAATCATGCCAAGAATATCTTTATTTATATATATTTCTTCTACATTTTCGTAAGAAATTGAATTGATTGAATGAATTTAATTGAATATTGTATATCCATAGGCAGGAATAAATCTCATCTTTCAGCATACCTACACTTATTCTCTGGGGTGAGGTTTCCTTTATTGTTCAGTGAGTTTGCTACACACTCAATTTTGGTACTGCTTTGATGGAAATATAGGATGGGAACAGGCCCTGTGACAACTTTTTCTAGGGGTTCCAAAGTTTTACATTGTCAGTTTCATGAGCTGTCTGCCAATCTGTTGGGCTGTAAGGGGTCAACACCCGTCCCCTTGGTCCTACTCTACTACTCCATATAGTTCTATGTTATTTCTCTTGGCATATACATGACATAGCTGAAGATTCTATGGACTGAGAAAGCTAGCCATAGCTGACCACATAGCGTCGGTCTGGTTCCTACCAATGGGGTCATTACCGTAGTCCAAGAGGTCAGCGTTCCAGGGCCCTACTCCGTATAGACCCATCTTCTTCGCGTAGTCGTAGCGAAGCTGTAGGCTCTGAGTATCGTCATACCAAACCTGATATGCCTCGCCTGTTCCAGACTTCTGTGAGTGGGATGATACATCAAAATCATGAATAAACCGGGTAGTGTTTCACAAAGACTAAGATCGACTGTAAGTTGGACTTAACTATGGCAGGCTGTTCATGCCACAGGTTGCTCTCACCATTACGATCTTTGTCCATCAATAATGAATTATCAAATAAGGTAATTTATGTAGATTTGTGACCATGATTTGTACGTTTCTTGAGAGACCAATACCAGTAAAACGTGAGAGCTAACTGTGGCATGAATGGCCTGCTATAGTCAAGTCAAGTTGATCCTAGTCTTTGTGAAACATATTGTGAAATTTTACTAACATACAATATTCAAATTTCATGGATTCTTTTTAAACAAGGCTTCTTCTTGAAAGCTTGCCCAACATAGCAACATTTATGCAGACTGGATTCTGAGTACTGTAGTTCATTTAGGTTCAATAACAGGTTAGGTTACTTATAGAAAAACTCGTCACCAGGAGAGAACCATCCATAAATTTGAATACGTTGTAAACTGGTGTATTGGCGACAAGGAATCTCTGTACTTCTTAGATTGGTCCCACATTTTAGATCAGAAATTTTGGATCGAAATATTGATATCCCTCATTTAATTTTCAAAATTAATACAGAACAAACTGTTCGTAAAAAGGTAAGGGTAAGGCCGGGAAGGATGAGATCACTGAAAACCTGAAGCAAAGTTGTAATTTACTCTAAATATGACCTGGGGGGGGGGGGGGTGTTTCACAAAGATCCTAAGTTGAACTTATCTCTAAGTTGGACTTAACAATTATGGAAAGCCATTAGCATCTATGAAAATATTTTTGTAAAAGTTATTTTTAAAAGCATAAAATGTTGATTCAAATCATTCATATTTTATATTATCAAGGAGATTTCATGTTCTTGATGTGAAATTTACCGGTATAAAAAGTCTAAAATACTTGAATTTTCACTTTTTAATATATTTTATTTTAAGGCTACAAATGGCTCTCCATAATATTTAAGTCCAACTTAGAGTTAAGGTCAACTTTGGATCTTTGTGTAACACCCCCCCAGGCTTTCATAATTTAATCTAAACAAGGCTATAAGGCCCCCATTTATGTTGTTACCTTGTAATCAAAATAAGGTGCTTTGTATGTTGCGTTCCATTTTCTGCCCGTCGTAGAGTTCAACGTCAGGAGTTTCATGACGTCAACAAAGCTCTTCTGATTACCCGCTGCATCACTACAGTTCACGCCTCGGAAAGGCACCTCAGGAATGGTACATACGTCAGTCTGTGGAGAGTAGAAAGTGTTCAAAATTGAGTGTGGGAAGACTTCCTTTTGCGACAGCCACCCAAATTGATAAAAAATATGGGTACAGTTTCAAATCGAGGGGTCAGTGACACAAAGACATAACTCCATTTTGGCCATTTTGAGAAAAAGCGGTTTATGTGTCACTGAGCACTTGGACCTTAAGGAGTTAAGTCTATGTTTCACAGGCCATTGACTTCAATGGGGTGTTGGGTGGAGTTAAGTCTTTGTGTTTCCTGGAAAGCCCACATTTTTCTGAACATTTTGATATCAAATACTCATTTTGGCAAAATATGGAGTTACGTCTTTGTGTCACTGAACCCTCGATATATAAAACATGATAAAATAGGATTAGGGTTAGGGTTAGATGATATAGTGTATTGCGCCATCTACGGCACAGGACATGTAGTCTGAAGTATAGCTTATATTGCCGCTCAATCTTAACTCGTTCTCGGAGAGAGCGTGCTGGACTGTAGACTAAAGGATCAGAAGTTCGAATCCTCCAAGAGACCAGTTTGTTTGAAGTTTGAAGTTAGTGTGCATGATGTTCTATGCAATGTCGAAAATGTTTGCTTGGATGGACAGCGTGCAAGAGTATGAATAGATTGAAGGAAGAATGGAAGGAGAGAAGAGAGAAAGTGTTGGCTAGAGATGCAATAGATCAATTTAGGTCTCTGACGCAAAAGGAAATCTTTCTAGCCATTCCTGGCATTGGTTTCTCAAGGGACGTACAAATCATGGTCACAAATCTACAGAATTTACATTTTTTGATAATATTATTGAAGGAAAAATATTATCTAAAGATAATAGTTGAGAGACCAATAGTGAGAGCAACCAGTGTCATGATTGACTTGCCATACTTAAGTACAACTTAAAGTCGATCTTAGTCTTTGTGAAACACTCCCCATACTTAAGTACAACTTAAAGTTGATCTTAGTCTTTGTGAAACACTCCCCATAATTAAGTACAACTTTAAGTCGATCTTAGTCTTTGAGAAACACTCCCCATACTTAAGTACAACTTTAAGTCAATCTTAGTCTTTGTGAAACACTCCCCATACTTAAGTACAACTTAAAGTCGATCTTAGTCTTTGTGAAACACTCCCCATACTTAAGTACAACTTAAAGTTGATCTTAGTCTTTGTGAAACACTCCCCATACTTAAGTACAACTTTAAGTCGATCTTAGTCTTTGAGAAACACTCCCCATACTTAAGTACAACTTTAAGTCGATCTTAGTCTTTGTGAAACACTCCCCATACTTAAGTACAACTTTAAGTCAATCTTAGTCTTTGAGAAACACTCCCCATACTTAAGTACAACTTAATGTCGATCTTAGTCTTTGTGAAACACTCCCCATACTTAAGTACAACTTAAAGTCGATCTTAGTCTTTGTGAAACACTCCCCATACTTAAGTACAACTTAAAGTCGATCTTAGCCTTTGTGAAACACTCCCCATACTTAAGTACAACTTAAAGTCGATCTTAGTCTTTGTGAAACACTCCCCATACTTAAGTACAACTTAAAGTCGATCTTAGTCTTTGTGAAACACTTCCCATACTTAAGTACAACTTAAAGTCGATCTTAGTCTTTGTGAAACACTCCCCATACTTAAGTTCAACTTAAAGTCGATCTTAGTCTTTGTGAAACACTCCCCATACTTAAGTTCAACTTAAAGTTGATCTTAGTCTTTGTGAAACACTCCCCAGGAGTGGTAAATGAATAATTTCTTACCTCAGACACAGTCAAGCATTTGTAGTTGTATCCGTACCATGGTACTCCCAAGACAAGTTTCTTGGCAGGTATACCTAGCTTGAGGAAAGCTTCAACACCTTCAGCAAAAATAAGAGTAAAAGTCAAATTATTTCAATTTCAATTTCATTTATTTCCAAAGATTCATAAACAGGCAATATAAACTACAATCAAATAAAAAGGATGAAAACAAAAAGATGAACCTGCAGAGGGGGTGCTCAAAAACCACAGAGGTTTATCGGGGATCATCCCCTGCTTAAAATTACAATATTAAAATACAATTTAAACAAAATTAATTAAACAATTAACACATACAAAATATATATACCTGTGATTTTCCACAATAGACTGTAGTGTTATAAAAACCGTTAAGAAAACAAATTCTGACATTTCTAATTCCAACCATAGATATCTTGATAATCAGACAGGCAGTTGGCTTGTAAAAGTCATGGGATACATGTATGACATAATGGTTTATAATTTATGATTGCAGCATGAGCTAAATCCATGATTTTGTTTCAGAATCTGAGGCAAAGATACAGAGTCACTTTAAAGGAACTTTCAGTGGCGGATCCAGGTGGGGGGGGGGGGCACAGGGGGCACGTGCCCCCCCCCCCCCCGGCCAAAAAAAATATGTTAAAATCAGCCCTAAATTCGCCCAAAATATACCGAAAAAAAGGGGTGTGCCCCCCCGGCTAAGCATTTTTTTTTTGTTTTTGTTTTTGTTTTATAAAAAAAAAAAAAAAAAAAATTGCCAATGGCTGACCTAAAAAGGTGACCTTACCCCCTCCCCCTCCTTAAAAAATGTCATGACCCCCCCCCCCAAAAAAGTGTCCTCTTACCCCCCCCCCCCCCCCCCCCCCCCCCCGCTTATTCAGCGGCCGGCTAAGTCGTTGCGATTTTTTGGGGACTAAATTTTTTTTAAGTGTCCGCTTACCCCCCCCCCCCCCCCCCCCCCCGCTTATTCAGCGGCTGGCTGAGTCGTTGCGATTTTTTCGGGACTACAAAAAAATATATATATATGTTCTCTTTCCCACACGGTGCCCCCCCGTGTGCCCCCCCGGTAAGAAATTCCTGGATCCGCGCCTGACTTTGTAACATTGTTCAGATGAGAGATAGTGCTAACTGACCATTATTCATGGTACAAATTGGGAAAAACTGATCCGATCGATTCCTTAATTCTCCCAACGTTATTATTACAATTTAATTACATTTTAGGTGAATGGAAATCTCACAAAGCAATAAAATGGCTCTACATTCCATTCCAGACATTTAAGTGTTGACAGATTTGTTATAGCCTGTTTTTATGTCCTTTTTTCATGGAAAAACGGTTGGGAAAATTCAAAAATGGTTGGGAGAATTTAGATTCAGAAGCGCCGCACATCGACGCCCGTTCGAAAACCCGTTGAACTTTGTTAAAAATCTTCATATTGCGTGAATAATTTCGGATTTGGGGCATCGTAGTCGGATAATCCATACATACAAACATAATTTTAGGTGTTTTGCATCCTGATTCAACAGATTTGTGAAATCAACCATCACAATGTTACTAAGTACCTTTAATATCTAATGCAACCTAATAAAGAAGGTATGTACCAACCTTGTGCTGTTTGTTGATATGGTGAGTTGGCTTTAGCGATACAGTCTCCAAAGATTTGACTCTGCTCATCGTATGACATGACGAACACAAAGTCAACGGTGTCGGCGATGGCCTTGTGGTCATAGCAACGAAGGTCGATACAGTCAGGTGACCAGGCAACATCAAAGGTCACCTGAGGAAGGAATGTACGTATAATTAATTTACATAGGAGAGGGATATACTGATCATTAGAAAGTACTAATGGCTGATCATTGTCACTTTCTAATGACCAGTTACAGGTGAGGAGATATGAATATCTGGGGGGGTGTTTCATAAAGCTGTTCGTAAAGTTACGCATGACTTTACGAACGACTTGTTTATGAAAAGCCAAATGGGATGCTCAATCATTATTGATTTTTATTTATTAAGTTGAACTGTGCAGATGTAGATTAACATTCTTATTATAACAAACGTTTTTAATGCAAAATATATTTTTTGCCATAATTTAATTGAGGTTATTGGAAATATCAGAAAAAAATTTGGGCATCCTATCTGGCACTTCATATACAAGTCGTTCGTAAAGTCATGCGTAACTTTACGAACTCTTTATGAAACACCCCCCTGGTCACATATCCACTCTCAACGAGTAGGATCTACATCAGGTCATCATCCTTTTACCCATTGATAGGAGCGGCAGAATCTTGGTGGATCTCATAGGACCAAAAGCCCATCAAAACATAGCGTTGCAGTCAGACTTAAAACATAGAGGAAAGTTAGACATAAGAACAGGTTGTAGCTAATATCATTAGTTTTACTACTCTCGCCGTCGAAAGTCCATTCTTTATAGTGAGTCCATGATTAGACTGTGCAATCGGCATAGTCTTTAAGTTCAGACACTTTGTTTACGCAATACGATAAACAAGGGTCTGTGGCTACTCACTAACCCAAGACTACATTTTTACCTGAGAATATGGGATGGATTGCTTGAAAACCTCGGTGGTCATCTGGACAAAACTGGTCAGTAACGGAGCTTCTTCTTTGGTCAGCGCGAACTCAATGTCCAGATTGATACCATCCAGGTGATTGACGATTGCAAACTCGACCTTTGACATGACCCATTCCATCCGGGCCGTGTCATTGGTCAGCAGATCAGCCCCAAATCCACCTGAAAAAATTCAATAAAAAAATCAATGGTTATCAATTGAATATAAGCATAGCGAATGTACAATCTGCCCTAAAAACACATATATTTTCTTTATCAGTTCGTTTCCCTAAAAGTTTGGGGGAATTGGTTACCGGTAGTTAAAATGGGATTTCTAATCATGATGATGATGAATAGTGTTGTGTTATGGGACATATGGCCTGATGTCAAATATAACACACTGTAGATTATGGACACAAATAAGTGGGATCTTGAAGACTTTTATAGGGTCACATCATACTTGGGTAGTGGTTTTTTGGCGCGGACTAATATGCAGCGTCAAAATGATATACGTGTGTGCATCATGTAGTTCGTTCATGGTTAAACTGACATAATACAACAAATAGGTCTCGTCTTTTTGAGTGCTACCCGTCTTTTAAAGCAGGACTGTACTACTTGTAGCTACTTGCGCTCTCTAAATAACCAACAATGCCTAAGTGGTTCCTGTTGGTCCCCCATGGTCCCCTTTTTCTTATAATGTTAATTGAAAGCTGATTTGACGAAAAACCACCTGCCAGTGACCATGCAGGGAGGTCTAATCCTCCTGGCCAAACTAGTGCAGATAGGCTTTAATTCATCTTAATTTGGTGATGTACTTTTGGATCTCTTTAAGTGTACTTGGCTCTAATAGTTGAATTATATTACTACTAAGCCAAAGTACTAGGATAGCTCTGACTTTTTGCTGTTTTGCTTTATTTTTGTTTAAAAAAAACATCTGTACTAGTAAACAAGAGGGATTAGACCACCCTGCAAGGTCACTGGACAGGTGGTTATCTCATAAAATCAGCTCTCAATTAACATAAGAAAAAAGGATCATGGGGGACCAATAGTCACAGATTATGCATTGTTTGTTATGTAGAGGGCGCAAGTAGCTATAAGTAGTGCAGTGGGGCTTTAATCTTGTGATTAGTTTGAAAACTCTCAAAGTCTTTTCACATAAATTAAATTGTTAAAAAAAAAAGAATTTTTCTTACCCAGATCAACCACTCGAACACCCTTGGAGTGAGCAAAGCACATGAGCTTTGGGTCGTAGTAACCAAACATCGTGATGGTTGTAATATGATCCCAATCATAGTGTTGCCAATTATGAGGTGACACAGAGAACAGAAAAATCTGAATAAAGAATAAATTAGTAACAATAATAATACATACCATACATACATACATACATATTGATATTTATATAACGCCTTAAAATAACATGCTCAAAGCGCTTTACATTAAATAAAACAGAATAATTATTTTGCTCTCCAAGTGCACACTGTAAATTTGTTGTGTAAAGCTGTGTAAAGTAGATGCTGCTGGTAAGTGTCGGCTTGCATGGTGATGTACATATAGTAGGCTTGCGGGTGCACCATGTGAGAGAGAGGGAGGATTGAGGAGTCAGTAATCTTTCTTGCGGGTTTGTAGTCCTGAAAAGGACTGTTGGTTATCTTTCTTAGCTTATAGTTCTAAGGAGAACTATAGCGGAGTGGCCGTGTGACTTCTCCACTAGACCGTGCACAACACCTGTGTAAAGTAATTCTAAAAAGTTGTGCACCACATGAACCATAATATTCTGCTTTTATATAGCATTTAATACATGAACCATGTCTCTAAGCGCTTTACAGATATACAATAAACCCGATCAACGGATGCAGGCTTGCCCGCAAACAATGTGTGCACATTCTCCACTCCCAGGCATTATCTTATGGACGCTCACAATGCCGAGCTACTGCATGTACATTAACTTTTGCATCCTCACGGGTACCCATTTCACACCTGGGTGGAGAGTGGCAAATGTAGATTAACGTCTAATTGCCAAAGGACGTTTAAAGTGTCGGGCTGGGATTTGAACCTCATACCCTGTGATCTGCGGTCGGGTGACTTCTCCACTAGACCACAACACCTCTACAGGCATCATAAAAGAAACAGAGTTTTTAATCAGAAAAGCAATATTTTATTCCCTCTCACAAAACATGTGACATATATTAGTCATTACACAATTCCATATACTGTAAGACTTGCAATCTGCAACACAAATTAAGCTGGGACAGGGTGACTTCTATACTAAAACCAATTGGATTTAAAGGATTCACTAGTCAATGGGTAGATGTACAGGTACATGTAGTTAGTTAAAATAAAATTCCAGGGGGGTGTTTCACAAAGATCTTAAGTTGAACTTATCTCTAAGTTGGAATTAAAATTTCTTTGAAAATATATTGTAAAAGTTATTTGGAATTTTTTAAGCATAAAATGTTGATTGAAATCATTCATATTTTATATCATCCAGGAGATTTCATGTTCTGGATTTGGAATTTATGAAAAGTCTAAAATACTTGAATTTCTGCTTTTGAATATTTCATTTCAAGGCTCCAATGGCTGTCCATAATTTTTAAGTCCAACTTAGAGATAAGTTCAACTTACATGTAGAATCTTTGTGAAACACCCCCCCCCCCCCCCAGGTCTTCAAACAAAACAATCATAGGACATTGCCATAGAAAAGCAGAATTAGAATTCTCTCTCAGTCCATTACTGGGTATAACTTTTGGGTTCAAAATGTATACATCGATCATAGCAATCAAGTGCCTGACTTTTGGTTTCAGTTTTATGGTGAGGATGAAGTAAGTCCTTATATACCAGTATGTGATCTCAAATCAAATAAGGAAGTTCCTGAAAAAATTCTTAGCACAATGGCAATGTTGATCTACACGATCCAGCCACCTGCAGAATAGAGACCAATTTTCACCATTTACACTTCCTTATTTCATGTTAATGCTGATGCGTGTGCGATTTCAACAAACATGCATTAATGTGCATGCATCCATGAACTATCATTGCACATTACTACAGCATGCATCAACATGCATTCATGTACATGTACATGCATGCTTAATTTTGCATGCTTTTTTTTTGCTTCATGAATAGGTGCATGCATAGGCTTACTGCTTTTAAATAGAAACTTGCATAAACGCGTGCCGCATTGCTCCCATTGAGTATGTGTTATAAACAATCCAGAATAAACAATTGCAATTTTCAATCAAAATACCATTCCCATACCAGAACTCAAGGTATCAAGCCTTAAGATGGTTTTGTGAAACGATCGATGCCCTACATGTGGCTAGCTAGTATAGGAGACTTAATTTCCGTGTTCATGGACAGATCATTTAAAAAGAATAGAAACAAACATAAAAAGATAAACCTTTCAGCCCTAACTTCATGCTTGGGGCACTGTTTATCTTTAAAACTATGACCAAATAGATAAATGGCCCTTTGAGAGCATAAAATTTTTCAAAGATCTATGAAGAATTAGAAATCGGTTGCCACTTTTTCTTGTAGCATGGACCTAGATTGGCCTCCCATAGCTCAATGAAAAATGTTCAACTTTGCTGTTACATGCGCATGAGGTATCTCTAAACAGCAAACTATTTAAGGAATTTTGTAAAAATTTGACATACCCAATTAAGCAATTTAAGTAAGTGGATGAAATCCAATGAGTTGATATTAAATACTAATAAAACTAATTATATTATATATGGAACTAAAACCGAAATTCCAATGGATTTAAATTTGTTCTATTCAAATAAAAAGAAAACTCAGGTGTCAAGTACAACATTTTTTAGAGTATAATTGTAGATGAAAAACTTTCTTGGAACCACCATATAAATCATCTTTGTAACACTTTATCTAAAAATATTGGTGTCTTATTCAGATTGTAATATTGTTTCGGGTTTCACTTCTAAGAGAAATATTGAACAAATTTATAAATTACAGAAACGTGGGATTCGCCTTATTAGAATTACACATTCTTTTTATCTGTCTCACACTCTACCATTATTTTAAAAAATACAAATCCTACCTACATACATCTATGATTAAGTAACCTTAAATAGTGCAATTTTCATGTTTCAACTGTGTAATAAACTTCTTCCAAAGATTTATGATGATTATTTTACTTTTAATTGTTCCATTCAAAATTACAATACTAGAAATGCTCATAATATAATATCCACCTCCGGGTCATTCCATGTCAAATCACCCAATGGTTTTAACCCGACCATTTTTGATTTTGATGAAACTTAGTGTACTTGTTGAGTGTGATCTCACAGCACCAAATCCCAGATTTTAGGTCAATCAGGTGAGGGGTTTGGGAGATACGGCCCACCAAATTTTGAGATTTTTTCAAAAATGGAGGTGGCGGGCCTACCTTTGAACCCTTGTATTTCGATCTAATCGGTCTATCTTCACAAAATTTGTATTGTTGGAAAGGGTATTCAATAAGGATTCCAGATCTGCCGCCATTTTGAAAATTTGTACATGTTGGGGTACTTTGACCTCTTGACCTAAGATTTGACCTTGAAATTGACCTTGTGGATCACGTGACCTTGACAACATTTTTCATGAAATGTAATCTCTGACATGTTCACTAAAACATATAAAAGTTTCAGAGATATAATATTTTTTGTTTAGGAGCAATAAGGATTGAAAATATCCATACTTACAGATATTCACAATAAACCCTATTATAATGTATACAATACATGCAATATGCACAGTACAACATACATCTTCCACATGCTTTTTTGTTCTAGGCATATCCATTCTAAATGTCAGCAGTACTTGAATAGAAATAAAATGACAAGTTCATTTAGTCCTAAAGGGTTATGGCTTTAGGCCTCTGAGTCGGTTCTAGGATAACTACCCCCTGGAAAATTAACCCCAGGAAATGTCCCCGCCCCCCCCCCCCCCCCCGAGGACTATCACACCCAGAGGACAATTACCTCCTAGGAAAATCTGTTCCCCCCCCCTGAGGACAATTACCCCCCGGACAATTACACCCTAGGACAATTACCCCCCGGACAATTACCCCCTAGGACAATTACCCCCCCCCCCCCCCCCCCCCCCATTCGTTAAAGGGGAAGTCCATCCTGATAATAAGTTGGTTTTAATCAAAGCAGATTTTTTTTTCGGGAGGTAATTATCCTTGAGGGGTAATTTTCCAGGGGGGGGGGGGGGGGGGTAATTGTCTCGGGGATAATTGTCCTAGGAGGTAATTTTCTGGGGTTAATTGTCCTCTGGGTGTGATAGTCCTCGGGGGTAATTGTCCTCGGCTGCTTCCGTATAATGCGCTGAATAACACTCATACAGCGCATTATACGGAAGCAGCACAATTTACCCACAATTACGGAAGTGCCAGTCAGAGGTCATCACCATTGTGTAGACATCGTGAATTCACACGGTACACATGAAAAGGAAGCCGAGCTGTCTCGGTCTGGTAAGAAAATTGCTCTTATTTTGTTATTTTCAGATCCGATTTTGAAATTAAGGCGGTAATTAAGACCAAAACTACGACAAAATTTATCAAAGCCTCTGTCCAATATTGGTCGGGTGCCGGAAAGTGTGATTTTGGACACATTTTTGATGTTGTTTACCTACCTCTCCATGCAGGGGTATGGGAGCAAGTTAAGGCTCTCTCGAATAATATCATTAAAAAAACATTTCGAGAGAGCCCTTAATAAGGCTAGTTCATAGTAAATGCATGTCATAATTCATTGCCTACGGCTACGTTCACACGGTTCAGTTCAATTTCAAGTCTTAAAATGAAAATAGAATTTTATTTTTGAAAGGAAATTGAAGCATAGATCTATAACCAGTTTCTAAAAGTCACTTAAATTATAAAGGCTTAGACCTAGTACAATCTCATGTGTATACCGTTACCTCTTTTGTTCGTGTTGTTTTGATGGTGTCGCAAAGTGATGGGTCAGTGCAAGGACAGTTCTGTGCAGCCGACCGTCTCATCGCAGAAATGTGCTCGGAGAACATCGGGGACCTGACTTGCTGAAGTTCCGCTCCGAGCCCGTGTCCCAAATTCACCTCATTCTGAAGGCATGTTACACCCCCATAAAAAGCGAAACTCACTAAAATCGACCAAATTACTATCAATCCCATGTTGAGAAAGAATAGTATAATACTAGACACAGGTTATGTGTCGTTCAAGGTATTTACAATTTGTCTTCAATCGGTATAAATACTTGCGCAAAGCAACGGGGATAACCCTGAACAGTCACGTGACACGAGGCAAGTTGATCATGTGATTCGAACTTTTAAAGAGCTATAGAGTGGTGAAGTGTGACGTCATAAAAAAATCTATTTTTAGAATTTCTCAATTTTTTCTTCATATTCCGAAAGAACATCAAAAATAATGTCCAAATGTCGAAAGCCAATTGAATATGTTAAGTATTGGCTGAGATATGACCATCTGAATGAATATATGTCCTATGGGAACTCAGTGTTATATGCTCTGGCTCCTAACCATTAGGAGCCAGAGCATATAACACTGAGTTCCTAGGGGGGTATATTTATTCAGATGGTCATATCTCAGCCAATACTTAACATATTCAATTGGTTTTCGACATTTGGACATTATTTTTGATGTTCTTTCGGAATATGCAGAAAAAATTGAGAAATTCTAAAAATTGATTTTTATGACGTCACAGCTTCGGTACTCTATAGGGGCGCGGCGACTACAGATTACCCCGGTAAAGCGACATGCAGTTCTGTATAAGGAAAATAATTGTAGAGGCTCGAAGTCCACACACCACTGGCCTGGTCTTTTTTTTTTAACTTAAAAACGGAATAATTGCTATGAAATAGTTCTGTGACACAGAAAGTTTGAAGAATGGGTATGCAATGGAACGAATGAGATTTATACCACTTTCCCATCTGCAAATTAAATGGATTATCATTTTGCCTGTACACGCTCACAATTTTTGTCTACCACCACCCGCCCCCCCTTTTTTTTTCTTCCTCTTTATCCCTCCTGCTCTCTCTCTTTTCACACGTCTATCACTATTTCTCTCTTATACTCTCTCCTTTTCAAACATTTACTCTGGATCCCTTTCCCTCCTATATATCTCTCTCATCTCTCATCACTATTTTTTGTTTTTCTCTCCTCAACCTCTAGCTCTATCTCTCTTTCTTTTCTTTCTTTTCTTCTTCCTCCCATCCCTAATCTTTCTTTCTCTCAGATCACCCTCACTCTCAGTACCACATGTACAAACAGATATACCATCTGTTCAGACCTAGAGGGGTATTAACTCTATGCCGAGGTATATGAGTTAATGCCCTTCTGGTTCCAAACAGACAATATTATCTTCATTTAAGTCTAATAAATTGGCCAGTCAGTAAGAAACTCAAATGAATTAATTCACACATACATGTAGCTATACAAATGAGTGTCATCTATATTTGTCTTTGATCTGCAATTAGACATTTATGCATTCATGTTATTATCGATGGGACAACAAAAAAATTAAATTCTTGCAGAATCCAACAAGTAACCCCCCACCCCCATATTTTCATTAACTTTGGGCAATCCATGATTGTGGAAAATTATAATCCATGGCGATTTCAATATGAGGAACCCACACTTTCGCTGATAATAATATGTACTGCGGCTAGAAACAAAGTATTAGGCACATTATAAATGTGAGCTATAATTATTATAACAGTGTTCGTTCCCACAAGCGGAAAAAATTAATGAACAAATGAGCAAATTAATAAAAAGAACTGGTACAATTTCAAAATGTTTTTTTTTTAGATGTGTCCATCTACTGTCCCTATTATTATTTACTTTCTCTGTCGAGATTTGCTTGACAATTAAACTTAAAGATAAAGACCAGTTATGGTCATGCGATTGCCATGTGAAAGAAACGTTGTGGAATCGATCAGAATAGGTTGATCATCTAGCATATATAAGTATTGGTGTGTACTGCAAGATTCTGGAATCATCAAAATGATAAGAAATTTGGCCCAGTCTAGGTGTAAAGTTACAAGCACTGTACACAGAAAGATGTATATGGGACTACACACACGTGCGCGACACATGCGTTTATCTCTCACACACCAAAAGATATAACTAATTTACAAAATATATCAATTAGTAGGCGGTTTCCCGGCAAAATTGTTATCATGTATTAGTCAAAACATATTCTTTCGCACGATTGGTAATAAGAGCTTCCATTTCATTTTTGAAATTGGGGCGTTTCCAATACTGGTCTTTACCTTTAAAGAAGCATAGTAGTGGGCTCTCATGGGGAATTTGACACCATTTGGGTGTTTACCCCAATAACTAGTGTTGTCAATCACCAGGATTAGCCTTCAGTTTAATGACCAACATGCTTATGTAATGCTTAATTTGCATATGGTAAAGTCATTATCTTACATTTCCCTCACCCGAAGACTCTCGGAGAGACTAGAGGGTATTTTATGATGGGACCACAGGTTTGCTGTGTACAGACTTGGACACTCATTCATGGTATTTCCACCAAGTCTGGTGTCAGCGAATCTTGACCTTCTGCACATGGAAACTGACTACCATCTCCCTTTAACCCAATCAATACTGAATTCTCTTTCCTGTACGCTAAATACAGGAGCCATCAGCTTCACACAGGCAACGGGTTAAACTCTCTTTCATGCAACCATGTAGCTTATAAGCTGGGCGAGCAGCGTCACATTGAGACTGTTGCCTAGCAACCGATACTTTTGCTTCTTGGTGGAGCATTCTGGGAAACCTGCAGAGTTCGAAGAGATAAGAGAGGAGAGGTAAGAGGAGAGAAGAGAGAAGAAAAGAGAGAGGAGAGGAGAAGGAGAGAGAGAGAGAGGAGAGAGGTAAGAGGAGAGAAGAGAGAAGAGAGAAGAAAAAGAGGAGAGGAGAGAGAGAGAGAAGAGAGAGAAGAGAGAGAGGAGAGAGGAGAGAGAGAGGAGAGTAGAGGAGAGGAGAAGAGAGGAGAGGAGAGGAGGGGGGAGAGGAGAGGGGAGGGGGGAGAGGAGAGGGGAGAGGAGAGGGGAGAGGAGAGGGGAGAGGAGAGGGGAGGAGGTAAGGAGAGAGGAGAGGTAAGGAGAGAGGAGAGGTAAGGAGAGAGGAGAGGTAAGGAAAGAGGAGAGGTAAGGAGAGGAGAGGTAAGGAGAGAGGAGAGGTAAGGAGAGAGGAGAGGTAAGGAGAGAGGAGAGGTAAGACAAGAAGAGAGGAGAGGAGAGGAGAGGAGAATGAGAGAGAGATAGAGCGATTAGAAAATGACACAATCAATTATCTTTTCAAAAAAACATTCAAGATAATTTCAATAGCCTCTTGCATAACTGATATAATTCACATTGGGATTATGGATATGTTTGCACATTGCAATAGGTGAGGCACTGGACAGCCTTTACTACTGAAATTGCCCTCGGTCGATTTCTTGCAAGTCTCTGCAATCACTTTCCTCGTTGAATAAAGGCTATCCTGACTAAGAAACTCATTCGGGGGAGACTAAGTCAACTATCCACGCCTACTAATGACTCGCAGAGACCCTGGTTACAGATAAACTTGAGTTCTGGTAATGATAGAAAATAAATTCTCACAGAATCCAACAAATCTTTCACTGAATGTTCAAGCCATGTTCTCTCTACATACGATTCCCACACAAGAGCTCAAGATTAGATTTAAAAACTGAGAAAATTATCTTATATGGCGACCTCAAAGATCGGTCCCCAAACATAAATATTCTGATTGATACAAAAATTAAATTACATACACACACTCACCAAAATCTTGTGGAAAGTGATGCAAGTTGGCAACCTCTCTGGGTGAAAAATACCTGAGACGGAGCGCCTTCAGCCTCTCCAGGCGATCGTCTTCGCTGCACGACCCGGAAGAGAAGGCTGAAGACATCTGGAATAAATGGGGAATTGTTCGGTAAGATTTAATCGAGTCAAAATATCATTTAATTTGGAGGGGGAGTAGGGAGAATTTTAATATGGTCTGTTTAGAGTAAAAATGGCACACTTTTACACAGAGTTAATACCCCTTCCTGGCTCCAAACGGGCGCATCAAGATTCCAGACAGTTATCTACCTTGATTATCGTTGCCTATTGGTTCATGTGGTGCACAGCTTTCTAAATAACTTGCCGGTAACACAGCTTTATACAACAAATTTACAGTGTATGCGCTTGGAGAGCAAATTAATTATTCCGTTTTATTTAGTAATGTAAAGTGCTTTGAGCATGTTTATGTAAGGCGCCGTATAAATATCAATATGTATGTATGTATGTATGTATGTATGAATGTTATTTTGTGATGTTGTCATGGCTGATTTTGTACATGCCAATCTCCAGCATCGACTTTGGGTCCGTGTAGCCCATCAGTGCATTCAAGCAACACGCAGTCAAAGGAGATGTAAGAGGAAACAAACACAGCTGTTGGCAGCATCGTGCATACACAGAGTTAGTGCCCTTTTGATTCCAGAAAATTGACCTTGAATGTCTTTACCCTGATGAAAGAGAAACACAAAGCACATAAGCCGGGTATGCTGGCAACATCGTGTCAACCTCCCACAGGAGGATCTACTCCAACGCCATTATCCTTGCCAGGCTAGGACATGCAATGGTTAGGGAAGACGATGTTCCCGGGATGCCTAAGAGAAATATGTTCGTGAATACTGTCGACAGCATTACTACATGACTGCACGACCAGACGCTGTCTCTGCATCTGAAGATGACCTCTGAAGAAGACCTCTAAGAAATTTTCTGGAAATCGGTTAAGAAAATTGTAAGTATTCATGTTTCTCAGATTAACTAATATTAATTATACTACATGTAAAGTATCTATTTTGTATATACCTTTGCACTGTTTATGAAATATGTTGTTAAAAAATGAAATGTGATGTTATTTTTAACTTGATTGTAAATTGTCATGTAATTCAGCTGAGGTTGCGAAATGATAATAAAACAAACTGAACTGAAAACATTGTTTTTTTTAATGTTCCATTAAAGGGAAAGCGAACTGGCTGAGAAGTTCAGTGTGAGAAAACGAAAGGGGAAGGCAACCATATCCGGCATGGTTATGCAAGCAGTAACCAAATCAGGGGCTGGAGGAGGCCCAGAGAACACCGGATCTGCTGCACGTGGTGATGCCGAGGAGGCACATTTTGTCCGTCTGTACTCGAGAAAGTCAGTCCTAAAATCAAAATGGCTTGTACAATAAAGATAGTTGTTGCGGAAAAGTTCTACGTTAGAAAACGTCAGGGAGAGGCAACAATCTCCGGGATGGTAATGGAAGCGGGCAAAGGAGGAGGAGGAGGCCCAGAGAGCACAGTTGAAGCTCACTTCTTCCGTCTATATATTAATGCTAATGTGACGGACGAAAAGCTAAAGGAATCCATTCTGAATATGGAAAAGGGAAAGAGGGTCATTATAACCCAAGTCTTGAAATATCCCGGGAGTGGTCGATTGACCCCCAAATCAAAAGTAAGTGGACCCAATGCTAAACCTACTAGTATATATAATAATAATAGATTGACTGATTGACTTTTATTCGCCAAGCCTCCAACATACAACAAATTACAATATACCCAAATAATCGAGAAAGTCGGTTCTGTTATGGATTGTACAATAAAGATAGTTGTCGCCGAGAAGTTTAATGTTAGAAAATGTCAGGGAGAGGCAACAATCTCCGGGATGGTAATGGAAGCGTGCAAAGCAGCGCCAGCTGGAGGAGGCCCAGACAGCGCTGCCGAGGCACATTCTCTTCATTTGTACATAAATTCAAATGTCACCGACGATAAGCTTAAGCAAACGGTTATCGAAATGCAGAAGGGGAAGAGGGTTATAATAACCAATGTCCTCAAATATCCCGGGAGTGGTTGCCTAACTTCAAAATCAAAAGTAGACCCAATGCTAAGCCTACTAGTATATATAATAGTATCCTGCATTGTGATTGGTTAAAATTATACATCCATAGCTCAAGACTCATTATTAGTCCATCTGTAGTAGGTTCCATGATTAAAGTATCATAACGCAAATCATACTTTGAGAAAGTCGGTTCTGCATGTTATGGCGTCTACAATAAAGATAGTTGTTGCGGAAAAGTTCTACGTTAGAAAACGTCAGGGAGAGTCAACAATCTCCGGGATGGTGATGGAAGCGGGAAAAGGAGGAGGAGGCCCAGAGAGCACCGTTGAAGCACACTTTTTTCGTCTATATATTAATGCTAATGTGACAGACGAAAAGCCTAAGCAATCAGTTCTAGAAATGCAGAAGGGGAAGAGGGTTATAATAACCCATGTCCTCAAGTATCCCGGGAGTGGTCGCTTGACTACCAAAGCAAAAGTAAGTGGATCCAATGCTAAACCTACTAGTATATATATATAATAGATCGATTGATTGACTTTTATTCGCCAAGCCTCCAACATACAACAAATTACAATATACACAAATAACCGATTAAATCAGCTTGAATAGTACTCGTTGTATTTAATATGTTGTTCATATCGACATATATTTTTTGCTAAACGTGTATTTGATTTGTTTTTGTATAATTTTTGAAAATGTCATGTTCATGTAGATTATTATAGTTTTTATTTTTCGTGGTTTTATAGTAGCGATTGTTGTGATTAAAAGGCATTTTTATTTAGTTTGGCTTTAATAGTATTATATTTTATGAGGATTTTATTTTGTTTCATTTCTTTCAGGTCATCACCAATGTTAGTGCTTTTGACTATGATGTAGCGGCACTAGATGAGTTTGTGCGACCGGCAACGATAACCGTGGCGGAGGCTAGAGGTTCAGCCAAAAAACAGCGACTCAGCGTCGAAGGAGATGTCGTAGAGGTAATAATGATTATGATAATAGTAGAACCAGTGGGCTATTTGTAAGAAACCGTAATAATGGAATTGCCTATGTTACACTTTGTAATAAATGTGTCAGTCTTTTTATGTATGTTTTTTGTTTGAAGGGGTGGGGTGGGGGGGGGGGGGACGGCAGTACCAAATACAGGCGACTGTATCACACATTTAATATTGATGAACATGTGCCATCAGGAAAAGTAGTTAAGAACCGAGTTCTCACAAAAAAGTTGAGTTTATTAAATATAGTTAAAGGGAAAGCGAACTGGCATGCAAACAACTCTGAGATGATGTATTTACAACAGTACCACCTCGTGGCCACTTACGACCAGTGACTGTCTTTGAAACATGGACCCCTTAGTCGCTTCAAGTCCCTCAGTTTCTTCCGTCTATCCATTTTGTCTTGCACATGCACTTTGCGCTCCCACGCAGCCAGTGGCGGACAAATTTGCGTGCATAATAATTATGGTCACTGCATAAAACATATATACCTATTCACGTAAAGTGCACCGTGCATGGATTGTCTAAAGACCGTCGGTGCGATCGACCGTAGTCTGAATACAAATACTGTACCATGCATACATTTCAACAGACGCGTTGACAAATTAATTAGGCTATAATAATAATGAATATGCATGGCATTGGCAGTATATGGAAATACGTCGGGTGGCTTTTGTCACTTTTCGGTGATATTAAAGATATTTCATTTTTTTTACTTTAGACAATACAGAACCTCCTTATTGTAGCATAACAAGTGACATTAATGGTAATTTTCTAAAATTCATGTGGAATGAAACAGTACTTACATTATTTTAGGAAAATATGAAATATTTGAAATTGAATATAATAATACACTCTAAACATAAGAAAATGTAAGTGTGTTTGCATGCTGTTGATAATAACTTGATATTATGGATATCATTGTTTCATGATAATGCCAATCATAAAAATGTTGTAACTTTGATATTCCACATCCAATTGAAACTTGTAATGCTATGCTTGTCAAAATTTGTTGAGTTTTATTTTGTGTGGATTTTGATGTACAGCTTAACGATGCAGTGTAGAGTTATTCAGTTATAAATGATGTTGTTAAATAATGTGGGGTAAAGTAATATTTTCATCATAATTTGTTTTTATTATTCATCTTGATATATATTAGGTAGGAGGGTGTGTGACAACAGACGAATATTCGAGACGATCGCTTCAGATCGAAGGGGCTGGGAGCCAAATTGAGGTGGTGCAATGGGGCGAGGCGGCAGTGAGAGAATACGCAATCTCCAAAAAGGTGACGTTCACGGCCTTGATAAAAGAGGAGAGGAGATTATCTTCGACTCCCTCTACTAGTGTGGAGGTAGGTTTTGCTATATTTAAATAATTAATCTTTATTTCTTTCGGTACAAAAGACATGTTCTGTACGGGAAAGGTCAAACTAATTGTGACATTATAAAAGCAAGGTTAATTGGCTGTTTTTACATGAACTAGGACTGTTTTTTGTTGTAATACCTTTTGCATTTTTGTTTGATAAGCATTGAAGTTCTAACTTGTGTTTTTTAATGATATTGAGTCAAGAAGAAACTGAATGTAATTTGGAAAGGATGATGCTATATGTAGAAATTGTGTTTGCATTGAGGTTGCGGAATTACCAGATTGATTAAACATGGCATCAATCCTTGTGAAAGGCACATTCCCCTTATGCAGTAGAGCATGTTTGGGACTAAATGATTAAATAATAATAAGATAAGTCATATGAGCGTTAAGCTGGTCTTTAAGCTGGTTTTGGCTTAATAATAAGAGCGTTTTGTTTTGGGGGAATTAAGTTTTTTGATGATATAAATATTATTTAATGAAGAAATCTGTCGGGGGTTCTTCTTTAATGATTTTTGATAAATCAAAATTTGTGTGTCATCAGATATATATATTAGTGATTGGCATGAATTTCCTGGCACTGCTATCCAAACTGAATATTTCATGTAGCTGTAATGTATGAGAAATGGTCCTTATTTATCATTTGTGATGATGATTGCTAAATATATCTAATATGTATAGTGTCTGTTTAAATGTATGTTTTGTTCATTTTCAGATATCCTATCGAACTAATCTTGGAGAGTGGGGAATCCCTCTTTGTGGGCGAGGGGGTGCCCTTCAACTTCGAGGTGGTGCTCCCTCTCCGAGTATCATACAGGGCGACCGCCAGTGGCATCGTCCAATCTATAACAGTAATGCCGGTCGACGCCAAGGAGGCAGATCTAGAGGTGTAATACCTGATAATTTTGTTGTCTTGATATCGTTTTTTTTTAGAAATGTGATTTTCTCTTTGAAATTGAGTCTCGTACAGAGCGACCGCGTCTGGAATAGTGCAGACTATGACAGTTGTAGAGGCCGAGGAGGCAGAGCAAGACGTGCGATCTAATGCGATCTAATGATGAATTATTCATTGAGCTGAAAAGTATAACAATTTTTGTCTTAATATCCTTTTTTTCTTAAAATATTTATATCTATTGTACTTTTTCGTATTTTTAATTTATTAAAATGTATTAGTGTGTTATAATTAATGATACTTACATTTCTGAGTTTTTACTATTTTGTTTTAATTTTATGTCAACATATGCAGTTAAATGATTGTATTTGAAACATTGTTATACATTTCACATGTGATTACCGTAGCTTTTTAATGTTAACAGGACCATGTTGAAAAACAGTATACCTAAACGAATATGTTTATCGGTATTATGTGCGTTTTTCAAACATGTCCTCATTTCTATCTAATTGTTTTAATTTTGTTTATTTATTCAGGTTTATTTTGCCTCTTAACTTGCATATGAAATAAAATGAACCACAGCACAACGAATGGTTTCCGCTTGCAGCTATAACTGCAATGTTAGACAGGGTTCAAACTTTACCGAATTAGTAGAATGTGGAACTTTGTCTTCATAAAACGAGAGGCTTTCTGACTTGAGGTTAAAAGAGGCAAAAGTTGGAAAAGTCAGGTGACTTAGAGGAAACTTACATCAGCCGAGAGATCAGTGCGCAGAACGGATCCTGTTCCTTCCACATAGTATGCATACCTAGACATAAAAGAGATTAAAAGATAGATCACAGTTTTAGGGTTGTCTCCATTTCCTTTTATCTGCAACAGGAAGAAGAAACAAATTATTACTAACACTGTACATACTGTACATGTTAGTAAAAAATTAATCAAATGTGTCTGTTCTGTGTCAATTTCTAATGGATAAATGTCACAGAAATGCTATAGAGACTTGCTTAAATGTCTCTACTCTGATATTTATAATCATTAATTATCATCACTATCATCATCATCAAATTCAACTGATGTAGTGCTTTTCAATTGACAGAGCCTGCACTTTTACATAATTCTGTGAAATGTGAATTATCATTGTCATCTTCATCATAAAGCGGGGGAAATAATTTGATCAGGGAGAACAGAATAAATACTGATGAGGCTACCCTGCATGGGTAAACAAAATATATTATCATCATCGTCCTAATAATCGTAAATATTGTTACTGTAGTTGCTTACGCTTTGGTGAAGCAGCGAGTCTTTGTATCCTCCGCTGTCACTATGTCCATCACGTTAGCATACTTGAGTAAAATCCTGTCCGGTATTAGGTACTCCGCCATAGAGTCTGCACTCAAATCCTCCTGAAGGTAGTCACCTATTTTCCTTCTCTCATCATCTTCACCCATTTCCTGATCATTGTGTTCACTTGAAGACACCATATCTTCACAGCCACCACTTTTTACATTATCTGTTCTTTCCTTCTCATTCAAATGCTGCTCCTCCTCTGTTCTTCTTTCAATACTTTGTTCATTCAGGGATACCATACTAGATTCCCCTTGCCCTGTTCTTTCGCATGACTCTGTTAATTCCATATTTGTCTGCTCCTGTGAGGACACCATAGAGTTATCACAAACCAGTCTGCTAGCTTCATTTATCTCATTCGGTGTTAAAGGCATATTCACTCTGTGCTGTACTAGTTGTGAGCCATATTCCTCTTTGAACTGTAGAGGGTGCTGTTTGGCAAGCATGAAGTAGCGTACACGTTGATTGGGTATGCCAATATTCATAGGTGACAGTAGGAATTCCTGTAACAATCAAAAAGAAAAACTCTGATCGATAGAGGAAACTTGAAATATACAAGGGTCAACTGAATGCAAATAAATAGAGTACTGATATATCAGGAGATGCTCCATACTCTTAGCATATTTTTAGCACATTTTCTTTAGCATTGCATTTTTAAACTGAGTTTATCTGGTAAATATGTTTCCGGAAATAGCGTATGACTTATTGGAGATTAGGCCAAATGACCATTAGCCTTAATGGTCAATCGACCGAATGATAAGTAGACGACATGATAACTAGACCATGTGGATTGTAGATAAGCTGGGTGTAGACCAAATGGGAATAGACCAATTGGGCAATAGACAAACCGGTTGTAGACCAAATGGCAAAAAAACATCACCCATACAATAGGTGTAATGAATCATGAAATTAAGATTACAAATCATTACTTTGAATGAATAATAGATCACTTGGCTCGTCTTAAAAGTTAGTTGATCAACATTCTCATCACAACAAAGCACAAATAAGAAAAAGGATTTTCACCTCCAATTTATTTTTTGAAATTATTAAACAATTACCTGAAAGACGTAGTTGCACTTCTGCAGAGTCTCCACAAGAAAGTTTCTGTGAAACAAAGACAAAGATTGAAAAACTGTGACTGAATCCTCCATTGAACATTGCTACAGGTCATATCAATACAATTATTTAGACTTTTTTAGAGTCTATAAAAGACAATTTAAAAAAAAAATACCAACGTGTATTCGGTGATAATCTGTGAAATAGAAATCTGACAGTTAACAAATGAAAACATATTTGACTTATACCATTTTTGAAGGCAGATCTTACTGTAAACTAATGTTTCCATATCTGTGTGCGGAGCTTTTTATTTATTTTGATTATAAGAGAATTTAGTTGATTTTAGTAAATACACAATCATTTCTATTTACTATTGTAATCAACATTTCAAATGCAATTGCATGACAAATTTTTAATTTTCCTTTGAATCTACTCAAATAATTGGAAATGTTGCCAATTTGAATCTAGTATACCTTGTTTCCGATGTGTCAAATCCTTTCACGTTTTCCACCAGTAAGTACGTCGGTTTCTTGGCCATTCTGTAAAATAAAACACAAGTACAAGAGTGTTTACAAAAGAATATCAAAATCCTGAGAGGCTTTGACAGAGTGAATCCATCAAAATTCTTCCAACTTGCCATTGGCTCAACAACAAGAGGACATGATTTCAAGATTGTCAAACAACGTTTCAACACAAGACTTAGGCAGTATAGTTTCTCAATAAGGAGTGTAAACGATTGGAATGCTCTGCCTAAGGAAGTAGTCAATGCTACCACCATTAACCAATTCAAGTCATCCCTAGAAAGGTATTGGAGAAACAATCCAATTAAGTTTGAACCATACTTGAGACGGGACGCAACAGAAAAGAGGGACAAATAAGCTAAGCTTCCAGTCTCTACACCCAAGTATACCCAAGTAAGTATAAAAAATGATAGTCATCAACTCTCAAATGCCCTTAATCAAATGCCTAGTGAAACATACCTTATTATTCAACGATTTGGCTTTTTTTCTGGCTAGAGGAGTTTAATGCAGTAAAATTCTGGTTGTTAGTGAAAGACTCGCACAAGGCAAAACTAGTCTGACATGATTGATGACCTGAGTTGCACTGCTATATTTGACTACATCTCCAAAATGGCTGCCAAGATGGCTGACATGCAGTCCATAAAACAATAACAACCAATCACAAGATTTTACCTGAAGTAAGGAACCAATAGAAGGCCTGGGGAAAGATAGAGTGCCATGTGTCTATAGTGAGCTGGGTTGAATAGCCAAGAGATAGAAAGAATGTGTGTGGTGTGTTGGTGCTATGGCAAGCAATGTTGAATGGGTACGGGATGAATAGGGACAGAACAATAGAAGTCAAGAGCTGAACAGACATCAGATGATGAATGTACATGTGGGTCAGGAGTGTCCTGAAGCATGACAGAAAGCTGTAATAAATGGAGATACCGGTCTCAAAAGAATTCCAGAGGCAAAGATATTCAAGATTAACTTGGCTTCACAACAAGAAATATAACCCTCCCCAGCCATCAAATCCATCAACAGCTGCCCTTATCAATGCACAGATCCCCTCTGGCATTCCAAATATTATGAAATATTACGCAACGTGTCTGCTTCCCTAAGTTCTCTATACACTCGGTGGTAAAAAATATGCAAACATTTTTCCGCACCCCTTAAAATTACGGGTCAACAGTGGTCAAACAAATTTTCTTAGGAATCAAATGCATGTTCATACAAAGTATCTTTTAAAATGAGGACATTTTTCTGTGAAGATGGAGTATTATGTAGGTTTTAATTTTACTGATCTAAATGGTTACTTGTTAAAGAACTATTCTCATTATTTAGAAGCTAAATAAGGACGATGATGTTTTAGATTTCATATCTAATACAATTTCCATTTTCTTTAAAAAACGGATTCCAGGACAATCCATAATGTGCAGTGAGCTTAAAGCCATCGTTTAACAATGTTGAATCTGAGATACACGGCCCTACGTGTTATTAGTGTCTGTGATATGGTGTAATATTGCAGCCCTACAAAATTGTGCTTCAAAATGATCATGAAGTGCCTCAAAAAAGTAAAAATTATTGAGTGACTGGTTTTACCATCCTCCTTTTCCCCCAATAGACTGTAGTGTTATAAAAACTGTTAGGAAAAACAAATTTTGAAATTTTGATTTCCAATCACAAATATCTTGAAAATCAGACAAGCAATTGGCTTGTAAAACTCTTGGGAGTTCCTGACTGACCTAAAGGTTTATAATCATCATTGCAGCATGAGCTAAATCCAGGATTTTGTTTCAGAATCTGAGAGAAAGATATCCAATCCCTTTAAGATTTTAAGAAATATTTCCTCTTGGTTGATTACTAATACACAATTAAACATTATAAAGTCGCTTCATTGCAGAGAAGCAAAATCGCAGTATCAAAATAAATATGTGTTTTCAGAGAGGCAAAATAACATCATCTGATATGCTTTAAAGCCCGTCTGTACTAGTTTGATCAGGGAATTTCATAAAGCTGTTCTTAAAGTTACGCATGACTTTACGAACGACTTGTATACGAAAAGCCAAATGGGATGCTCAATCATTATTGATTTTTATTTATTAAGTCAAACTGTGCAGATGTAGATTAACATTCTTATTATAACAAACATTTTTAATGCAAAGTATATTTTTTGCCATAATTTAATTGAGGTTACCGGTATTGGAAATATCAGAAAAAAATTTGGGCATCCTATCTGGCACTTCATATACATGTACAAGTCGTTCGTAAAGTCATGCATGACTTTACGAACTCTTTATGAAACACCCCCCTGGGGCATTAGACCTCCCTGCAAGGTCACTGACAGATGGTAGTCTGCAGGCACAGACCCTAATTTGACACTTAATCAAAAAATCATTGTGCCTTGAGAGAAGTCTAGCCCAGCTACCTACTGGTTGTGTCAATATAGTTGTGTCAGGAGCAGCTACAGTACATGGCCTATGGTAGTCTTATAGTGCAGACTCACTTTTACGACTGACCAGGGTTTGTGCTTGCAGACTAGACAGATGGTTAGCTCATCAAATCAGCTCTCAATTAACATAAGAAAAAGGGGATCATGGGGGACCAACCGTCAACGGGACCAACGGTCACCGATTAGGCATTGAAGAGGATGCATATAGAGGGTGCAAATAGCTATAAGTAGTACAGTGGGGCTTTAAACACAGAGTTAACACCCTTCTGGCTCTCAACAGATGATACAAATTTAAAATAAATTGACCTACTCAGGAAGGTTCCTCATGATGTTGAAGAAAGCGTTTGTCCTGGCATCGTTCTTGTCTCCTTTCAATCCAACTCTGGCAAAAGAGATTTAAGAAATTAAATTCTTAAGAATAAGAACAAATAACAATACAAATACATATAGCGTTTAATACATAAACAATATCTCAAAGTGCTTTATAATAGATGTATCACTACCTAAGCCATCAGATTCAGGCTTGTCAGCACACAGTACATCTATATGCACTTTCTCCACTCCCTGGGGAGTATTTCAGCCAAGTGCCATTTCACAGACGCTCACAATGATTTTCCGCATCCTACCAGGTACCCATCTAACACTTGGGTGAAGAGTGGCAAATGTGGATAAATGTCTTGTTAATGCCAGTCTGGATTTGAACCCTCAAGTGAATGAACCACTATACCATGCCACCGCCACAGATCTCGGATGCTATGCTACCACAGAAGACCGAAAACAAACTCAAAGACAATGTTAACTCTTCACATGCCACACAAATAATTCTCCAAGTGCCACACTGTAATTAATCATTTGGATAGATATGCGCTCAAGATTATTTAAGTGTTTTGAGTGCGATATAAATTTATACCAGTCATGTTACGAGGGTTGTCATTGAGCTATTCAAGACAGAAAATGGATAATTATGCAAGGCCATTATGTTCCATAAAGCAATACTTTCACTAATTTGTGCATTTTGTTTTGTGGAAAATTGCACATGTGGCAAACAAGCGACCATGCACAGAGGTGAAGACATCAATCGAAGAGTTAAATCCCTTTCCGGCTATAATAATAATAATACAATGTAATAGGCCTTTCTATAGCGCCGTCTATCTAGAAATTCTATTCCGAGGCGCATTTATTATTACCCCGGTTTTATCCTAGCTGCCGTTACAGCGCTCTAGCATTTTAAGGAATAAATTCCTGCTGAGTAACCATTTAACTCACCCGGGTTGAGTGTGACAAATGTAGCCTTAAGGGCTCCCTTGAAATGTTTTTTATGATATATTATTCAAGGGAGCCTTAATTTGCTCCCATAGGGTCCCGTGGAGAGGCATGTAAACAAAACTCAAAAGTGGTCCAAAATCACACTTTCCCGCACCCGACCAATATTGGACAGTGGCTTTGATAAATTGTATGGGAATTGTGATCGTAATAACACCCAGAATATCATAATCAGAGGTAAAAATCACGAAATAAAAGCGATTTTCTTACCAGACCGATACAGCTTAGCTCCCTTTTCACATGTACCGTGTGAATTCACGATCTCTACACAATGGTGATGACCTCTGACTGGCACCTCGTAAATGTGCTGTTTCCGTATAATGCGCTGAATAACACTCATACAGCGCATCATACGGAAGCAGCACAATTTACCCACATTTACGGAAGCAGCTCCCTTGAATAATATATCATAAAAAACATTTCAAGGGAGCCCTTAAGGCTAGACAAATGTGTAGATTAATGTCTTGCCAAAGGACATTAGTGTTGTAACAGGGATTTGAACCCTGTACCTCGTGGATCACAGTCCAGAGACTCATCCACTGTACCACTACACCTCTACAGACCACAACACCAGGGGGGTGTTTCACAAAGATTCTAAGTTGAACTTAACTCTAAGTTTGTCTTACATATTATGGAGAGCCATTTGTAGCCTCATAATGAATTATATTCAAAAGCAAAAATTCATGTATTTTTTACTTTTCATAAATTCCACATCAAGAACATGAAATCTCCCATGATAATAGAAAATCTAAATGATTTGAATGAACATTTTATGCCTTTTAAAACAACTTTCACAAAATATTTTCAAGAATGCTAGCGGCTTTCCATAATTGTTAAGTCCAACTTAGAGATAAGTTCAACTTAGGATCTTTGTGACACACCCCAGAGATGATTTCTTACCTAGTGAATGGTTGACAAGGTGGACTCATCACAAACATATCAGCATCAAATGAAGCAAAGTCTTCTACGGTGAATCCCTGCAATTATACAATATAAGAAGAGAATTTGAAATTAGAAAGCAAAAAAAAAAAATGAGCAAGGGCACAAAAACTTCCCCTTTGTGCCCTGTTAACTACATAATCATATTAAATTCAGTCTCCATTGTAATAAAATACAGGAGGCACTTTAGTCAGTTAAATGAAAGTGCTTTATTTTAAAAGAAACAGTCATTATCAATATAAATGATATGCGAGAATGAAGGGGAGAGGGGGTGGGGGAGAGAGAACAGAGTAAGAGATGGAGACAGGCATATTTCAGACAAGAACAGAAAGAGAAAGAGGGAGACAGACAGACATATCACCAATATTGTTTAACGTTCTATACACTTTTAGGGAATAGAAAGTGGTTTCTTTCCTACCTTGTCTCGTAGCAACACTTGTTGAAACCAGCAAATTATCTCACATGGTAAATTACAGGTAGTGGTTCAAATATCATACAGTACCCATAAAAAGAATATGTACGGTAGAATATATACAAAGTAATGTCGCTTCTTTGCGGATGAAGTAAGGGAAAAGAAACTCATCTCAATAAAGTAAATAAGGCCTTAGAACCGAGTAGAGAATCGAGCCAAGAAGTAGGACATGAATTATGATGAAGCTGAATTAGCTTTGGTGTAGACTTTAGACTCCCTAAAAGACGTGTGCTCTATAAGAACAGCTCAGGAGAAGTGATGAAGATAGGTGTGGCAAAAGCGAGTGTAATATGCATGTACTGTATATGCTATACCAGTACATTGGGTGGTTGCACATCCCAACGCATAGGATGTGGAATGTGCTTGCCAGAATAACTGCACATCCCAATACAATAGGGTTTAGAATGTGATTGCCAGAGAAAGTATGTGTGGCACTCTAATAATGTTACTGGTGTCACTATAGAAATGGGTGACAATTGAATAAAAGGCCAGACTTCAAGCCACACAATAAAGTCAGGACAATATGTCAAGTTCCTCTAAGGCCAAGTCACTACACATGTCTTTCACCAAATGTCTACAGGTAGATTTTGCCTTTGGTACTGGAAATGTTAAAACTTGAAATGCTAACCTCCAAGTTTCTCTGCATCAGGTTGACTTCAGGGAAGTTGTGTTGGTATACAGCATTGGCTACAGTGTTGATTTCCACAGCAGCTACCACAGTACATGGGACTCCACATGCTGGGATATGAAGAGAGAAAAAGGGCAAATTTAGGTTAACTGGTAAAAGTTTAAAATGGCTATAGCGTGGGTATATAGAGGGCAGCAGACGGACAACGCACAGGAGCGTAATAGTGATCGCCAAGTTGCCTACTTAAAGAAGGCGTTTTTCTACTCACTATACAAATGGTATACAGCTCCTTGAATAAATATTTAACTCTTGGCAAAAGAAATGGCAAAAATCCAATATCAAAAAGTTGCGATTGCGATAGAGCTCTATAATAAGTAACCCAACAGAAATTTCACTGCCCTGCGACAGCACAAGCAAAACGAAGATAAACGCAGTTGATAAATAATGAGTCCAATCTACTGCTTGCCAGATGCAAGTTGATATGAAGAAATAAATAAGCGAAAGTGAAGATGCTGATAAATGTCCTAAACTGTACGGTAAGGACCCGGTAGAAAAACGTGTTCCCTATCTGAAAACTTCCTACTAAGTGGATTAAGGTACATGTACAGGACTCTGCTGCAAAAACTATGTGCTCATTCCAAAACTGTCATTGGCTGGCTGGTCTCCAGGTAACAAAAACAAGTGCTAGTGTGATGAGTGAAGAACAGGTGTACAGAGTGCCCTGCCTGACGTAGCAATAGCAGAAAACAAAAGATGACTGCTGACTGGAGCTGAATAGAAAAGAATGTCTTTGCTCTTTTAATCTCCAGTGAAAGTAGGTGCAGACACTATGAACATGACGGACAAAGAAAGCAGACAAAATATACAGTTCCTCATTCTACCCTCAACAATTGCTGTGGTAGACAAAGGAACATCCCTTCACTGCTATTATGTAAAAATGTGTAGAACAGGTGTGAAATGCATATTCACCTGTTCTACACATTTTTACATAATAGCAGTGAAGGGATGTTCCTTTGTCTACCTGAGGAACTGTATATTTTGTCCGCTTTCTTTGTCTGTCATGTTCATAGTGCATGCTTTGCCTTTGAAAACAGGAAATGCTGAGTGAACTTTTACTACAGTACAAAGCATCATTCAGTGGAGGAAGGATACAAGAGAGATTCAGAATAAAGAAATTGTATAATAAACTCAAAAAATGATGGACACAAAAAAGTCACAATAAATCAATGATGGTCAAAAATATAAAACAAAAGAAATATGAAATTGAAAAGCAACAAACAGAACTTGACTAAGATTGTCATAATAAAGTTTAAAAATCGCCCACTTCAGCCTACTCATCATGGTCCTTCCATCCCCCCCACCCCCCCCCCCCCCCTAAAGGAAAGTGAAGTCACAGAAAGACACACATTCATGACATTCAGCACGTACATGTACAGTGCACGCGCACGTGCAGGTGCATGCAGTCATTGTCAGTCGGGCACAATTAAAAAGCCGACACAAATTACAGTGCGTGGGCACGTTATAAAGAAATTTGGTGCAAGCGTTAAGCCCTCGCTATTTTCACCCGGAAAACCTAGAAACCATCCCATTTCATTAACGAAATAACTTTCAATTGATCAAATACCTTTCACGGCACAGTGAAGACCTCCAACACCACTGAAAAATTCCACAACACGAAGATTCTTGGTTTCTTTGTCACGATCGGATTGTTCACTATTTTGTTCACTGGAGGCTGCCATCTTGAATATTGTTAGTCTTTGAGATCAGACAGCAGACAGAATCTTGATGTAGATACCTCTGGCAAAATTAACGTCAATATAAACAATCAAGGAATCTAACATTGTCTTTATCACAATTTAGAATATGCATAGTTTCTTTTAATTCTTCTTCGATGCCTTTAATTGCAAATAAAATGAAAGCTTTGATCAAGACGTAATGCGTTGTCATAAAGGGGTATATATCTACAGACTAATCAATAATCAGCACTCCTCCGAGACAAATATGTGCATGCTTGATAATTAAATTAAATTCATTTATTTTCCTCTTTCAATCGTTGATATTTACAATGATGGTACATTTTAACATATTCACATGTTTATATACATATAGATCAATTTGCACAATACAATACATTACAAAGATAAACATGAAATTGAAATGAACATGAAATTGAAATAAACATGAAATTTAATGAGATGTTAATCAAGGAAATAGGAACGTTGGAGGAAGAAGAAAAAAAGGGAGAGGTCTTCTTTGGCGCTAATATTTTAATATTCTCCTCTCTCTCATCTATCTCTCTCTTTCTCTCTTTCTCTCTCTTCTCTCTTTCTCTCTCTCTCTCTCTCTTTCTCTCCCTCTCTCTCTCACTCTCTCTCTCTTTAAAACGTACAAGAAGATACCAGTTTCGAGTTTTACAGCAATACCGTCATGGCAAAGATAATCTACCAAAGACTTTATTGCAAATCGTTTCATACTCATATTATCTTTTTCTTCCCATTTCATTACAAAATTATTTTTTTGGACACTTTTCATTGCAGGATTAAAATAATCTGTACATGGTAAATGATTAAGTTGATTATATTGTGGATCAAGTTAAGCCAGGCTTAACTATAGGTAGGCCTACTCGCTCCGCACTCGAGTTGAGGCTGTGTGTCGGCTGAGTGCGATAGCTACACACAGCACCACCCCCCCCCCCGTAACATTTAATATTCATTATATCTTATTATTTTATGAAGTTTATAGCAATACTGGAGCTTGTATCAGACAAATATTAATATTATGTAATGCTTATGAAGTTAATGAACTTTTGTATTCTCGAACATGGACTCCAACTGACAAAAATCCTGGACTTGCTAACATGGCGAGATTATTATGCATTAAATGTGGTTACATTACGAAAATGGCCTATTGGAGTCTCGGTTTCAACCAGAATAGAAAAGTCTAGTAAGTTATTCAACTTTCATGCATTTACTAGAGCAACAATTTTATCACAGTGACCCGCACGCTTGTCGGAGGTTCGCCCGATTTATCAACAACTTGTGTTCGTAAAGTGGATTCCTTCCAATATAGACATCTTATCAGACAATAAAAGGTGAATTTAAATAGTTTGGTGAAGATTTTCGGTATGTGTCCAAAGCCCCCCCCCCCCCCCCCCCCCCGCCCCCCTCAGTGTTATTTAGGGTACGCATATGCGTGTTCCAAGCACACCCTACTAAATGAAATCCTGGCTACGCGCTTGTGTGTGTGCGTGTGTGTGTGTGTGTGTGTGGGTGCGTATGTGTGTGTGTGTGTGTGTGTGTGTGTGTGTGTGTATGTATAAATAATAATAATAGTTAATAACATAACCTCCAGGGGTGTGTTTCACAAAGATCCTAAGTTGAACTTATCTCTAAGTTGGACTTAAAATTCATGGGAAGCCATTAGCATCCTTGAAAATATTTTGTAATTTTTTTTCAGAAGGCATAAAATGTTGATTCAAATCATTCATATTTTCTATTATCATGGGAGATTTCATGTTCTTGATGAGGAATTGATGAAAAGTCTAAAATATTCCAATTTTTGCTTTTGAATATATTTCAATTTAAGGCTTCAATGGCTGTCCATACTTTTTAAGTCCAACTTAGTGTTAAGTTCTACTTAGGATCTTTGTGAAACACTCCCCAGATTTGTTTTTAAAGATTTTTAAAGAGTGAATAACATGTACAATTTATTTATAAATGATGTTTAAGTTAACTTTGTTGCTCAGTTATATATACTGCAAATGAGTTTTAAATTTGTTTAATGATGTTTATGTATAAGTAATTGATATTGAAAACGTTTATTTCATAATAATCAATTGTATGTTGTTCTTGTTTGTATTACAAATTTTAAAAAATACTAAAAATAAAAAATGCATGGGTGAGTGTCTGTCTGTGTGTGGGTGTGTGTGTTTGTGTGTGCTTCTGTGTATGTTCACGCGAGCAATGTCGGTGCCTGGTTAGGACCACCCTACCCGCCCCCTTTTCCCAGGCACATGCAAAAGGGGAGGGGTTAACGCCATGGCACACTCTCCAAACTTCAGCGCAATACAAAATTAGGGTTGGAGCTAGCACTGAAATTCGGAAGCCCATTTAAGGTTTGGGCTATACCAGGATCTAGCGGTACCACGCTTGATCTTCCGACTTTGGATTTTGGATCGTTTTCTTTTTGGATACCTGTTAAACTTGCATCATCAGTGCATATGTGAGGAAGGCTTCGGACGTGAGAAGAATTTGTCGGAAGCATCCTCTTTTAAGTGGGGATAGGTAAGCAACAAAATATTAATGATAATGGTAATGATGATGATGATGAAGATGATGTGTTCTAGTGGATAAGCCGCCCAACTGCATATCACAAGGTACGGGGTTCAAATCCCCCGAAACTAACGTCATTTGGCAAGACGTTTATCTACATTTGCCACTCTCCACCCAGGTGTTAAGGGTCAATGTCGCTATTCATAAGGACCGCTATTCATAAGGTCCGCTTTTCATAAGGTCCGTTATTCATAAGGACCACTATTCATAAGGACCGCTTTTCATAATTTGAGAAAAGGGTCATTATTCATAAGGTTCATTATTCATAAGGACCGCTATTCATAATCAGAGAAGAGGGTCGGTATTCATAATATGAGAAGAGGGTCGCTATTCATAATGCAAAATCGGAGTCGTTATTCATAAGGGTCGCTATTCATAATAGGAGAAGAGGGTCGCTATTCATAATACGAAATGAGGGTCACTATTCATAATGCGTAATGAGGGTCTCTATTCAGAAGGTTCATTATTCATAAGGGTCGCTATTCATAATAGGAGTAGAAGGTCGCTATTCATAATATGAGAAGAGGTTCGATATTCATAAAACGAAATGAGGGTCGCTATTCATAATATGAAATGAGGGTCGCTATTCATAATAGGAGTAGAGGTTCGCTATTCATAATACGAGAAGAGGTTCGCTATTCATAATATGAAATGAGGGTCGCTATCCATAAAAGAAGTAGAGATTCGCTATTTATAATACGAAACGACGGTCGCTATTCATAATACGAAACGACGGTCGCTATTCATAATAAGAATAGAGGGTCGCTATTCATAATAGGGTCACTATTCATAATACGAAATGAGGTTCGCTATTAATAATAATAGTGGGTTCTTGTATAGCGCTCATGTCAGTCAGATTTGACCCTCCTGGCGCTCCCGATTCATAATAGGAGTAGAGGGTCGCTATTCATAATACGAAATGAGGGTCGCTATTCATAATAGGAGTAGAGGGTCGCTATTCATAATAGAAGTAGAGATTCGCTATTCAGAATAGAAGTAGAGGTTCGCTATTCATAATACGAAGCGAGGGTCGCTATTCATAATACGAAAATGAAGGTCGCTATTCATAATACGGAATGAACGTCGCTATTCATAATAGGAGTAGAGGGTCGCTGTGCATAATAGGAGTAGAGATTCGCTATTCATAATACGAAATGAGGGTCGCTATTCATAATAGGAATAGAGGGTCGCTATTCATAATAGGAATAGAGGGTCGCTATTCATAATAGGAATAGAGGGTCGCTATACATAATAGGGTCACTATTTATAATTCGAAATGAGGTTCGCTATTCATAATACGAAATGAGGGTCGCTATTCATAATACGAAATGAGGGTCGCTATTCATAATACGAAATGAAGGTCTCTATTCATGATAGGAGTAGTGGATCGCTGTTCATAATAGGAGAAAAGGTTCGCTATTCATAATACGGAATGAGGTTTGCTATTCATAATACGAAATGAGGGTCGCTATTCATAATAGGAATAGAGGGTCGCTATTCATAATACGAAATGAGGTTCTCTATTCATAATAAGAGTAGAGGGTCACTATTCATGATACGAAATGAGGGTCGCTATTCATAATATAGAGTTAGGGTCGCTATTCATAATACGGGTTGAGGGTCGTTATTCATAAAATGAAAAAGGCCTAAAGTGGGGACTGTAGGTGCAGATTCTTCTTAAAGCATCAAATTTGGCCCAGAGGTAGATTATACTATACTATTACGATTTCTGCCGGACGCCAAGAAGGGCGCTCTCTGGGACTACCATATTGGGCAAAGTCCCAAAATGGCCGCCTTCTGAGTTAAAGGTCAAGCGTAGCACAAGGAAAAGCGCTTGTATGATAATAGTTTAAAATATTTATAGGGTTTTGGGGGTCAGATAATCTGATTATGATGTTCTTTTCAATGATTTTAGGTCTCCTTGGGGCTGCCCTTACTGGTCATATTGGTCAAATCCAAAATGGCCGCCATCTGAGTTACAGGTCAAGTGTAGTTATGAAAGGAAATGGGCTAGTATGATAACAGTTTATATATTACTGGGGTTTTCTGGGTCAGAGGATCTGATTATGATGTTCTTTCATCGATTTGAGGTCTCCGTGGGGCTGCCATACTGATCATATTGGTCAAATCCCAATTAGCCGTCATCTGATAGTTATAGGTCATGTGTAGTTTCATAGGAAATGGGCTAGTATGATAAAAGTTTATATATTGAGGGGGTATTCGGGGTCAGAGAATCTGATTTTTTGTTTTGTTGATTATGATGTGCTTGTATCGATTTGAGGTCTCCTTGGGGCTGTCATGCTGGTCATATTGGCCAAATAAAAAATGGCCGCCATCCGAGTTAAAGGTCAAGCGTAGTTTCAAAAGGAAAAGGACCAGTATGATAAAAGTTGATGAATTCATGGGGTTTCGATCCGGGGTCAGATAATCTGATTATGATGTTCTTTTATCAATAAGCGAGTTCGTAATTGCACACTCCGCATGCGCCAAAAATCATAATGTGTGGTAGTGATCATAATTTTGTTTCTCGTATTTGACCTCGAAAATGTGAAAATCGAGCCTACCAATATTTCGCTCAGTGGAGGTGGGGGGGGGGGGGGGGGGGTAGTATGCATAATTTATTTTTTGTATTTGACCCCGAAAACTTTTTTCTTTCTTTCTTTTATTTATAAAAAAAAACCAGGGGGGGGCCGGGCCCGTCGGTCCCCCCCCCCCCCCCCCCCCCCCGTGGATCCGCGCCTGGCTTAGCGTAACATTCCACGACTCTCCTCGAAGTCGTGAGCAGTTCCAAAATTGTGAACATGTTCACAAATTTTCCCCCGATTCGTTGTAATTCGAGGTGCACTCGCCTACACTCGTAACAAGTTCGCGCTGCACTCTTCATAAGGTGGCGAGTTGCTACGAGTTATGAACAGTGCAAGCGCGAGCTTGTTACGAGTAATGCGAGTATATGACGAGTGTTAAGCAAATTCACCTCGAGCTACAACGAGTCAGCGAAAATTTTGAACATGTTCAAAATTTTCACTGATTCGTTGTTACTCGAGGTGAATTTGTTGTTACTCGAGGTGAACTCGCTTACACTCGTAATATACTCGCATTACTCGTAACAAGCTCGCGCTGCGCTCTTCATAAGGTGGCCACTTGCTACGAGTTATGAAGAGTGTAGGCGAGTTTACCTCGAATTACAACGAACCGGGGAAAATTTGTGAACATGTTCAACATTTTGGAACTGCTCGCAACTTCGAGGAGAGTCGTGGAATGTTGTAAAAAGTTACGCTAAGCCATACCGAATTGTTCGCGAGTTATTGCGAGTGCCTCTTTGAGGCAACTCACCACAACTCGTCATAACTCGCTAATACAACTCGGCTAAGTGGGAGCCCTGCTTTATTGTCGGGATCATCTCGTAGGAGAGGTTGGATAATCATAAAGCATAATATAATATTTTTTCCTTTCTTTCTCTTTTTTTCTATTCAAATAAATAGGAAAAAAAGAAAAAGACAAACGACATGACAGTAAGACAATATATATATTGTCTTACTGTCATGTCAGCCAATCTATGTTACACTATAATTTTGAAATTTGTTATCCAATGTTATAAACATAATTGAGAATTTAAATCAATAGCATTTGAATCATGAAACATCCTACAGCACCCCCCCCCCCCTCCCAAACCCGCCTCCTTCGCCTTTATGATGACGGACTCGGACATTCAGGTAGCGGACCTTATACTATTTATTTTCGGGGGGGGGGGGGGGCTGAGGTGGTTTCCTTATAAAATATATGGTCATGTCAATTTTCTTAAGTTTGACTATCAGTTGAGGGGGGGGGGGGGGGGGAGATTTCGCACAAGGGGGGACAAATTACGATAGGATGATGTGTGTGTTATGTTTCCCAATTTTTGTCACCCACTGGAGCGGGGGAAATATATTAGCTAGATTATGGGGATGTATTTATATAATTATCAAAGCTAAAAAGAAAATATAGGCCTAGTTTTAAAAAGACATAATATAGGGGGACGCCACCGTTTGCATAATGCCCTTACGGTCGCAAAATCGTATCTTATTTGACTTAGAAATCTTGAAAATCTTACTTCCTTACTTATGAGGAGAAGAACAAAAAATCGTGTAATATTGTAAATTTACGAAAAGCTTGAATATTGTATATAATCTAACTCCCTACAGCCAGGGGCGTCACTAAAGGGGAGGTGTGGGGGTGAGACACCCCCCACCTGTCAGGATATTGTCGGTAAAATAGCGCTGCTGTCGGGAAAATGAGAAAAGGGGGAGGGGAAAAGGGAGAGAGAGTGAGAGAGGGGGGGGGGGGGGGGGGGGGGGGGGTAAGAGCCTGAGAGAAGAGGGTGGGAGTAAGAGAAAGGGGGTATGTTTAGTGGAGTCGCCACGTCGAGGAAGCAATAAAGATACGCATAGATAATATGTTGCTGTGTCGGTTCCGCTGTGTCGGTATTCTTGCTCGATCCTCGTATACTATATTTATGTAGAAGTTTGAAGTCGGTGAGATGTATTATGTCAGTCAGCCGGCAATTTTTTTTCCCCTACGAAGTGTGACTTTTTATCGGATAAAGAAACATTTTTGAAAATTCAGACAATGATTAAGAGTCGGTACAACGAATCTTCTTCTTAATGAAACGGCAAAGCTTCCGCGCTTTGCGCGGGAGGGGGGGGGGGGACTGGAAAATAATTTAGCTCCTGGCCCCGGATTTATAGAAATAAATGTGGACACATTGGGTCATTGGCATTAATATATTTGTCGGTAATTGGTGGCTTTTTTTTGTCGGTACTCGGTGGCCTCTATACCCCCCCACTGAAAAAGCTCTAGCGACGCTCTTGCCTACAACCCCCCTTTTTGTCGCTTCCTTCCTTTCCACAAACAGGCTACGCCAATCTATGAACTACTTGGACGAGAATTGTCGGTTATACTTGATACTGGAGGGAGAGATAGGCCGAATGGTCGGACTGATGGGGCGGGGGGGGGGGGGCACGCCTTTTTCTTTTTTTGTTCAGAAATGCTTTCAATATGTTTTCAATAAATGTTTTTTCTACAAATATTTTTATGAACAGCAACCCTTATCCCGTATAATGAATAGCGACCCTCATTCCGTATTATGAATAGCGACCCTCATTTCGTATTATGAATAGCGACCCTCATTCCGTATTATGAATAGAGACCCTAACTCTATATTATAAAAAGCGACCCTCATTTCGTATTATGATTAGCGACCCTTTCTCCTATTATGAATAGCGACCCTCATTTCGTATTATGA
>JAVYIG010007633.1:0-99355 GCA_035222895.1 Strongylocentrotus droebachiensis
TGAATTTTTAAAATTACAATCGATATATACTAAGTTTTGTATCGATTCAAATTATATTTAACTCGGTACAACTTCTTCGAGGCATGAAGATTGGAAACTTCGCCGGCAGTTCGCTCGAAGATGACGTTGAAGGAGCTGTTAATGATCCAAAAAATTAAACAAATATATTACAAAAAATATTTTTTGGTAAAGGACGATTTTCTCCAAAAAAAACGACACTCCTACGACATCTAAAAGGTGAGACATTTCAACTGAATGATACACGCCTTACATTCAACTTTTGACGTGATGACCTTAATATCTAGTAAGATGGATCGCGTATCAAGACAATTACCCCCCGGACAATCCCCCCCTCCCCCAAGGATAATAGCCCCCTACAGACAACCTCCCCCTCCCCCAAGAGGACAATTCCCCCACCCCTCGCCGGAAAGTTACCCCCCCCCCCTCCCCCGGAAACAAAGGACAATCATCCACGAGGACAATTACCCCCTCCTCCTGGAAAATTACCCCCTGTTCCTAAAATGATTGATAACTGATACTTCTTGATTTTTGTATCTTTTTTCCCCGCATGGTGTGCTTTAGTGTAAATTGAACAGTTTCAGCCCTTCGGGCTTCAGGTTCAGTTTATTTTTTAATGACAATAAAACGATTCAGTCAATAGTGCTGCGGTTATGCATGTATATCACATGTTATCACTTTGCATATTATTATGTAAATGTTTAAGCCATAAAAAAGTGATTGTCCTCGATTGCTTTTCTTGACTAGGGGCGGGCGAGCGGTTAAAAAAAAAAATCATTGGGATGTCAAGCATTAAATCATACGAAGTCAATAAAACACCCCCCCCCCCCCCCCCAAAAAAAAAAAAAAAAAAAAAAAAAAAAGATGAGCTTTTAGATATATTTGGGAGGTATATCGAGAGATCGTTGGTAGCGGATAAATTTGGTAATTCATTCTAGAGTATGGGATCAGCAATGAGTTATGAATGCCGTGTCACCAAAACAGTGTTGGAAGCATCTTGAGAGACGGATGGTTCAGTATGATTTCTTGAGAAGAGCGGATGGAGTTTAAGGGTGGTTGCCCGCTGTATATGAAGGAGAGGAATATGTTAAAGTGAATCCGGATCTAATGGGTGGGCAGTTCGATTGATAAACATTAGTAGCAGGCTGTAGCAGAGCTAGATCAAAAAATCAAACTTGCGATTAGGTAGGGTAGGTGTAGGGAATTGGAGACCACCGAGCTTGAACCCATCACTGTTTGTCCGTGTTGGCTTCAATATTGCATTAGAGCCATATGTGGCCTTTAACAACACTATTGCATATATCCAATTCATTTCGAAGACTGAAATGCAATTTTGATCGTAAAACTTTGCTCTGATATAAAAACACAATTTTCACTGAGTGTTGTGGTGTATGAAGATATTGAGAGGTGGCTCTTAAAAAGTAGTTTTAAAGGAAGTTTATTAAGTGTGCCAACCATCACAGAAAACTTATGGCCATTGTGTGTTGTGAATGGGTGTTGCAATGCACATTATGAATGGTGTCTGATCAGAAATGTGTGCAGGCAATGGGGGACACCAGGTCCAAGATGGGGGTGGTTTGTTGTGAATGTCGAGTATGCCGAGGGTGGTCAATGACCCGATGCTGGTTGGTTAATTTATTGTCCATGTTCAGAAATATTTTAGGCCACATTTGATTGATTTATTTCTGTTTGATTTTCTTTTTCTTTTGCATTTGTACAAATATATAACAAACAAAACATTGCACATTTTACACATTTCAAAAGAATATAATGTCGAATAAAGTAACTAATCGAAAACATCAAACAGGTGGGTTGACAAAGTGAGCAAAGCTTGATAGCATGACTGCCCTCAATGGATACATAATAATACGAATATGGTGAACAAATATTGGTAAAAGGGGAAAGAGAGAGAGAGAGAGAAAGAAAAGACAAAAGAAAGAGGGGGTGTACATCAAGATTCACATATATATGTGGAACAATATGGTTGGATTTCAATTTGATAATTATATGAAGTTAAAAAAGAAGATGCACATTTGGAAATTGGGTGGCCAACTTGGGATGTATTATAGATTGGGAAGACTCACGAGGTTTCTGGACAATATGAACAAAAATGTGAGATCAGCGACTGTAAACCTTTGTTTGTATACAAAACAGGTTTTGGGAGTATCCCAAGTAGGCCACATTGTTTTAAAATCACTTCAAAATTACAGTAAGTTCATTGGCTGCAAGTATCTCTTTCAAAAAGTGTTTGAACTAACTATAACAATCCCATTTTCATTCAAATTGTACTAAAAATGTCTTGATTTGTAACAGTCCCTTATTACCTACATATGTAATGAGAGACCTTTGGTGATGACATCATTAATCATTGTTATCTTATTAATCAGTTACATCATGTCCACAATTTTGTTACCAAATAAAGAGAAGAAGTTACTGAAGAGAATACAAAACTTTCAGTATGTGTAACATTTCCATGTTTATGTAAATTATTCAAATGTGCTTTAAAGCTAATACTAAGTTTTGGTATAGGTCATGAATATGGTTTAAATGAACATATTGGAAGCACATACGATCCTACAATATTCAATGATCGTTGTCGCGGTTGAAATCGAGTCTAAAGTGATGAAATTGTAATTAATAAACTCTTTATGTTGTATAGCTCCCTCTCAAGGTCAAGATATTAATTTAGCTTTAAAACAATGTTTCTTGACTAAAATCGCGACCGATTGGCTAATGTCGTTTGGAAATTATATATCACAACTGCATATTCTGAGATGTTCATAGTCGCAGCTACCATTGGATGGCCGTATGGGCGCTATTTGAAATTTATCGAAATTTACCGGGAGCACTGGTAAATTTTGATATTCGATTTTTCTCAAAAGCAGAAGTGTTTAAAGGGCTAAATTTTCTAGTGCTTATTATACATCCTCAGGGGCATCAAAATATTTCAACATTTTAAAGAATCGCCATCCATCAATTTTTAAAATTTCCCAAAACTTTGTATTACCTTTCGGGGGTCTCAAATTCAGGGAAGGTTCCCGAACCATCGTTAGTATCATGAGCAAATGATATACGAGTGGGATTCACATTACATTAGCTAGTACCGGCTATTGGGATCGCGACTATCGAGTCGCCATCCGTCCAAAAAATGTAAAGAAAAAATTCTTAAAGTATTTGTCATGTCGATGTTAGAAATTATATTTATCTTATAATTACAAAAAACAATTTTTAAAGCAGTTATATTTAATGCAATTACTCAGGATTTATCTAGATTAATCATAGAAATTAAGTTTTTTTTTGTAGAAATCTATTTTACAAAATATTGTTAATTTGAAACTGTAAGACCACATTTGTAATGATTTCTTTAACATTAATTAAATTCTTACTTAATATTCCATACATATTACAACTCTGTATTTTTTTATAAATACAATCGATATATACTAAGTTTTGTATCGATTCAACTTATATTTAACTCAGAACAACTTCTTCGAGGCATGAAGATTGGAAACTTCGCCGGCAGTTCGCTCGAAGATGTCGTTGAAGAAGCTGTACATGATCCAAAACTCAAACAAATATATTACAAAAATATTTTTGGTAATATAAATTTTTTCTCCAAAAAAAGGAAAAGGTGAGACAATTCAACGAATGATACACGCCTTACATTCAACTTTTGACTTGATGACCTACATGTCTTGTAAGATGGTTTGCGTATCAAGACAATTACCCCATGGACAATCACACCCCCCCCCTGGAAACAAAGGACAATCACCCACGAGGACAATAACCCCCTGTTCCTAAAATGATTGATAACTGATTACTTTTTGATTTTTGTATCTTTTTTTTTACCCCTTATGGTGTGCTTCAGTGTAAATTGAACAGTTTCAGCACTTCGGGCTTCAGGTTCAGTTTTTTTTTTAATGCCAATAAAACGATTCAGTCAATATTGCTGCGGTTATGTATGTACATTACATGACATCACTCTAATGTTAATGTTAAGGCCAACAAAAAAAGTCGTTTGGTTGTCCTCGATTGCTTTTTTGGAGTAGGGGCGGGCGGGCGAATTATTATTTTTTTAATTGTTAAAATAAATTGTATTGGGATGTCAAGCATTAAATCATACGAAGTGAATGTTTGCAAGACCAACACAGAAAGATTGTTGGCTTTAATGAGTTTAAAAATGTCCAAAGCTCTTTGGAAGCGCAAAGAGAGGTCAAAAATCTGATATGGGCTATACAGTACCGAATATTATTATTATTATTATTATCCCTTTTGACTGCCATTACCATTGATGCTCCAGTAGCTATTACCCGTATCAGGACAATCACCCCCGGAAAATTCCCCTGGAATATTACCCCCTCCCCCTCCCCCCCCCCCCCCCCCAACGGGGGACAATTAACCCTCTTGGCAGGTATTGTTCCACTGGCAGTTGGCTGGGGGTGATTGTCCAGGGAGTATAACTACCCTAGTACCGTGTTTACCTAATATTTTGTTCACCAAGTGTATACCCTTTGTCTTTATTCTTCTATTCGTCTATTCTACAATCATCCCCATCCCCCTTTTCATTGTCGTTACTTCATTATCCTAATGAATTCAAACGAATTATCAAAGATTGTTGTTTCTATTTAGTGTATTTATACCATGTATTTGACCTGTACCTGTAAGTCCTACTGCGAAAGATTTTTTTTAAAGAAGGGGAAGAAAAAAAGAGTCGAATAAAGCATCATCGGATAACGAAAGGAGCGTACAGACTATAGAAAACAACATCGGATAAAGAAGCGGTGTATTATGAATGACATGACAGCTGGCCAATCATTAGCGCGCTCACAAGAAGCCCCGCCCAGCTTTACGAATTTCATATGATACGACATTCGTTCAGACCAGGGTCTACTTCAGGGGCGGATCTAGCTTTTTGCTAAGGGGGGGGGGGTTTTACCAAAATAATGACGATGCGGAGCATCGTCCACGAGCCGCGAAGCGGCGAGCCGATTTTTTTTGGGGTGTTTATTTGAACCCCGTAAGTGATGTTTTCCTGGCATCTATTAACACAATGGAGACCATAAAAAGCAGTGCATGATAACGTCTTTTTAAATCAAGTAACAGTTTAATACACAGTTATATCCAGAGTTATCATGTGTTTGGTTAAGTTACCAGATGAGTTGAATATCTTCTCACAATATTTGCACTTGAAAGGGTTTCTCTCCAGCGTGCGGTCTTTTTTTCTTTCTTTTTTTTCTTTTTTTTCCCTTTTTTTTTGGGGGGGGGGGGGCCGCCCAAGGGGGGGGGGGGGTTTAAACCCCCTAACCCCCCCCCCCCGTAGATCCGCGCCTGTACTTCAAGGGAGATGGTAGTCAGTTTCCATGTTTGTTTGTTTGTTTATGTTAGAGCACGGAATTGGTATACAACTCTCACACACAGCAAACCCGTAGTCCCATTAAAAAAATACCCCCAGTCTCTCGGAGACTCTTAAATTCGGGGGGGGGGGGGGGTGTAAGATAATGACTTTTCCATATGGGGCGATTTTGTAGAAAATGTAGAGCATTTCGTGATACATGTTGGATGTTATGGTTGTTAAGTTGGACAAACCCTAATGTTTGCCCTACCTAGCAACAATTAACGAGCTGGAAGTCCACATCTTCCCCGTTGCAAGCCCGACGGAGCCGACCCACTGCGCCAAACCCCTAGCTAAGTTTGTATACATGGCCGACCGGAATAAGATCTTAGATTCCACCTTATATTTAGAGTGGAATTCCACTTGTGTTAATATTGAGAGTATGGGGTGGCTAGAGTCAAATGAGAGATACTCTCCGTTCACACCATAATTCTTCTAGGCCTATAGAGGGGTGAAGTGTGACGTCATCAAAAATCTATTTTGGGAATTTCTCAATTTTGTCTTCATTTTCCGAAAGAGCATCAAAAATGATATCCAAATGTCGAAAACCAATTGAATATGTTAAGTAAAGGCTGAGATATGACCATCTGAATAAATAGATTTCCTATAGAAATTCAGTGTTATATTGCTCTGGTTCATAACATTACGAGCCAGAGCAATACAGTGCGTCCCAGAAAAAACGAAACCAAGAATTATCGATGTTTTATCATAACTTAGTCACATTTATAATTGATAAATGAGACATTATTCGGAAAGCTTAGATCTTCTTCTTTCATGTGATGCAACTAATATGATACATATTTCATGCAAGAGTGATTAAAATGAATTTGAAGAGAGGAAACCAAAACGCCATTTGACGGGCGGTATCTGAATTTCAAAGAGAAAATCACATTTCTATAAAGTTGAGTTTCTGCTCTTTCATATGACTCCTCAATCATGAAAAATGAGCAAGGAATGACAAAGTTCTGTTTGTTTAAAGTAGTGCTTGCACTCCATGATTTGATCAAACGAATTCATTTTAACTAGCTCCCTGCCGTAGCAACACAAGCAGAATTGACAAAAGACTTAACTCCGTTTCGTTGACAATCAGTCATGCATGAAATCTTTCGTCTACGGCTGATTGTCAACGAAGTTTATTAAGTGTGCCAAGCATCACAGAAAACTTATGGCCATTGTGTGTTGTGAATGGGTGTTGCAATGCACATTATGAATGGTGTCTGGTCAGAAATGTGTGCAGGCAATGGGGGACACCAGGTCCAAGATGGGGGGCGTTTGTTGTGAATGTCGAGTTTGCCGAGGGCAGTCAATGACCCGATGCTGGTTAATTTATTGTCCATGTACAGAAATATTTTGGGCCACATTTGATTGATTTATTTCTGTTTGATTTTCTTTTTCTTTTGCATTTGTACAAATATATAACAAACAAAACATTGCACATTTTACACATTTCAAAAGAATATAATGTCGAATAAAGTAACTAGTCGAAAACATCAAACAGGTGGGTTGACAAAGTAAGCAAAGCTTGATAGCATGACTACCCTCAATGGATACATAATAATACGAATATGGTGGAACAAATATTAGTAAAAGGGGGAAGAGAGAGAGAGAGAGTAACAAAAAAAGACAAAAGAAAGAGGGGGTGTACATCGAGATTCAAATATGTATGTGGTACAATGTAGATGGAATTCCATTTGATATAATTATGAAGATAAAAAAAGAAGATGCACATTTGAATATTGGGTGGCTAACTTGGGATGTATTATAGAATGAGAAGACTCACGAGGTTTCTGGACAATTTGAACAAAAGTGTGAGATCAGCGCGCTGGTTTATATAGACTGTAGCTCCCGAAACATGTGCAATTGATCTACTATACTAGTGGGATTCACACAAGACTAAGAAGTAACGGTTATTGGAATCGCGAATATCGAATCGCCATCCTTTCCAAAATTATGTAACATTTGTTGTTACGTATTTGTCAATGTGCCAACTTCATTTATATACATGTATTATTACAAAAAGCTATTTTAAAAGCGGTTATATTTAATGCAATTACTTTGGAATAACCTAGATTAATCTTAGAAATTATGTTTTTTTTAGTAGAACTCGATTTTAAAAAATATTGTCAATTTGAAATTGTAAGACCACATTTTTAACGATTTCTTTCACATTAATTAAATTCTTACTTAATATTTCATACATATAACAACTTATTGTTTTAAAAAAAAATACAATCGATATAGACTCAGTTTGTATCGATTTAACTTAATTTAACTCAGAACAACTTCTTCGAGGCATGAAGATTGGAAACTTCGCCGGCTGTTCGCTCGAAGATGTTGTTGAAGAAGCTGTACATGATCCAAAAATCAAACAAATATATTACAAAAATATTTTGGGTAATAGAAACTTTTTCTCCAAAAAAAGGAAAAGGTGAGACAATTCAATTGAATGATACACGCCTGACTTTCAACGTTTGACTTGATGAACTACATGTCTAGTAAGATGGTTTGCGTATCAAGACATTTACCCCCTGGACCGTATCAGGGCAATTACCCCCTGGGCAATCACCCCCCGGAAAATTACCCACCGGAAAACTACCCCTGTAGGACGATAACCCCCCGGAAAATTACCCCCCGGAGAATTACCCCCCGAGGACAATTACCCCCAAGGACATTTACCCCCGGAAAATTACCCCCCGTAGAATTCCCCCCCCCCCCCCGAGGACAACTACCCCCGGGTAAAATTACCCCCCGAGGACAACTACCCCCGAGGACAACTACCCCCATGGACACTACTGGGCATGGTGGCTCAGTGGTTAAAGCGCCCGTCTCATGAACAGAAGGTCGTGGGTTCGAACCCCGGCCGAGTCATACCAAAGACTTATAACAATGGGACCTTCTGCCTTTTAGCTAGGCGCTCAGCATATTAGATTGGATAAGGGTAGTAATAACATATTATGTTATATGCAGGGCCCGCTGGAAGAGCAGTTTCATAACTGAAGTGGCTACCCTGTGTAAATAAAACGTTATTATTATTATTATTACCCTCGAGGATAATTATCCCCCAGGTAAACTACCCCCGAGGACAACTACCCTTCCCCCCCCCCCGAGGACAATAACCCCCGTAGGACATTACTACCCCAATGACAATCACCCCCGAGGAACGTATAACACTGTGACGTATGACGCAAGCTTATCTCAAAATTGCTATTTACAGAAAACTGCATAAACCTTCATTTTCTTTGTTATTTATGAAGTTCATTTCAATCTTTTCAAATTATTCAATTCGATATGGGGGGGGGGGGTTGAGGTTGCCGAATTCCCCTGTAGTTTTGCTACCGAGTAAAGAACAGAAATTACATTTCTTAGAAATTGAACAATACATTGCGCGCAGATGAGTACGCGTTAAAGCCTCTCTCACCATCAATGGCACAACAAAGAAATTAGGATGTAAGATTACCTTTATGCATCCTCTGTAACTTTTTTAATCAGCTGATCGTGTATTTGTCTTTGTATGTATAATGGGCCTTTATACATGCCATGATCCATAATTAAGTTTTTCTTCACGTTATCTATTTATTTCTGTTGTCATGCTGAGGTATAATACGTTTTCGTGTACGTTAAATTATTTTGAAATATAAATTGCCTTCAAGTTATATGTACGGTGCCATGTCAAAAGAAAATAAATATCCGCTCTCTGGTAATTCATCTCATTTGATTTTGTAACTCCAGCACAGTGTTTTTCAACCGGGATGCCGCAAGAGAATGATATGGAAAACGTTGATTTTGTATAAAAAAAAATCAAATACCAGAAACGGTTAAAATATGTAATTACATAAGAAAATAAAAATTTGAAGATACTAAAGTGTCTTCCTTCCTCGCTCGCTGTCAATATTTTGACAGCAAGGCAAATAAGGGCAACGAGAGGCCCGAATATCCTCATATTCGTGTATCAAGGACATAACCGAATATATCACTTTTTATTTATGTACATTCGGCGGCAAGGTGCCCGCATAAAGTACTCTAAATAGTTTCTAGTGTGTGGATTACAAACTAATTTTTTACCAGTTTGAAAATGTCTTCTCCTTTTCATTCTTAAATGTACCCATACGTGTGTGCATAGCACTTGACGAGAGCCAGAGTCATGCAAAAATTAATAATCTGTAAAGACTTTGGGATTTGGGAGAAACTTTTCATTTCTTAAGAGGGTACCGTGACTAACAAAAAGTTAAAATAACGCTGCTCCAGAGGAATGTATTTCTATGCATTTTGAAAAGCGTTGGACAATTGACTAAAACTTACATCCTTCGTGGAAATTAGCAACCGCACTGGCGTTGCATAAATTATAATAAAAGGGAAATGTGTAGTAATGAGGAAGACAACGTGCTATCGTATTTGAAAGAATATGGGTTCATGCAGGGGATCTTATGGGCTCGTATCCATCTCTCAATGTGTCAGATCGTCTTTTGCTATTGAATCCTGATTGTCCACGGGTGTAGTTCTCCTCGGGGGGTAATTGTCATCGGGGGAATTGTCCTCGGGGGGGGGGGGTAATTAAAAACGGGGGGTAGTTGTCCTCGGGGGGTAGTTGTCATCGGGGGTTATTGTTCTCGGGGGGTAATTGTCCTAGGGGGTAATTGTCCTCGGGGGGTAATTGTCCTAGGGAGTAATTGTCCTCGGGGGGTAGTTGTCCTTGGGGGGTAATTGTCTTCGAGGGGTAATTCTTCGGGGGGTAATTTTCCGGGGGGTAATTGACCTTGGGGGGTTGTTGTCCTCGGGGTTGATTCTCCGGGGGGTAATATTCCAGGGGGTAATTGTCCTTTGGGGGTAGTTTTCCGGGGGGTAATTTTCCGGGGGGTAATTGTCCTTGGGGGGTAGTTGTCCTCGGAGGCGTGATTCTCCGGGGGGGGGAATATTCCAGGGGGGAATATTCCAGGGGGTAATTGTCCTTTGGGGGTAGTTTTCCGGTGGGTAATTTTCCGGGGGGTGATTGCCCAGGGGGTAAATGTCCTAGAACCCCCCTGGACAATCACCCCCGGAAATTACCCAATACGGAAAACCACCCCCCCCCCCCCCCGGAAACAAAAGACAATGATTCACGAGGACAATTACCCCCTCCTCCCGGAAAGTTACCCCCTGTTCCTAAAATGATTGATAACTGATACCTCTTAAATTTTTGTATCTTTTTTTCCCTCTTAGTGTGCTTCAGTGTAAATTGTACAGTTTCAGCCCTTCGGGCTTCAGGTTCAGTTTATTTTTCAATGACTATAAAACGATTAAGTCAATAATGCTGCGGTTATGCATGTATATCACATGATATCATTTTACATATTATTATGTAAATGTTTAAGCCATAAAAAAGTGATTGTCCTCGATTGCTTTTCTTGACTAGGGGCGGGCGAGTGTTTTTTTTTTAAATAAATAATTTCTACAATAAATTTCACTGGGATGTCAAGCATAAATCATACGAAGTCAATAAAACACACACAAAAAGATGAGGTTTTAGATATATTTGGAAGGTATATTGAGAGATCTTTGGTAGCGGATAAATTCGGTAATTCATTCTAGAGTATGGGATCAGCAATGAGTTATGAATGCCGTGTCACCAAAACAGTGTTGGAAGCATCTTGAGAGACGGATGGTTCAGTATGATTTCTTGAGAAGAGCGTAGGGAGTGTAAGGGTGGTTGCCCGCTGTATATGAAGGTAAGGAATATGTTACAGTGAATCCGGATGTAATGGGTGGCCAGTACGATGGATTGGGGAAGGGAACGTTCCCGAAATATTATTTGAATCATGTTCAAATGATAAACTAGAGGGATTAATAATAATAATAATAATACATGAGATTTATAAGGCGCCAAATCCACTTGACAGTCACATGCTCAAGGCGCAATTTCGTAGTTCATGTAAGATAAGCTAATACCAGCTATTAGGATCGCGACATTCAAATCGCTATCCGTTCCAAAATATGTAATTAAAACGTAGTCATTACGTTGTGTGTTAAAATTATTAGAGGTTTATGGAATTTACATATATTTATAATTACAAAAAACTATTTTTAAAGCGGTTATATTTAATGCAATTACTTAGGATCAATCTAGATTGATCTTGAAAATTATAGTTTTATAGTAGAAATCTATTAAAAAAACATTGTTAATATGAAATTGTATGACCTCATTTGAGATGAGTTTTGTTAACATTATTTAAATTCTTACTTATTATTCCATACGTATAACAACTCTGAATTTTTAAAATTACAATCGATATATACTAAGTTTTGTATCGATTCAAATTATATTTAACTCAGTACAACTTCTTCGAGGCATGAAGATTGGAAACTTCGCCGGCAGTTCGCTCGAAGATGACGTTGAAGGAGCTGTTCATGATCCAAAAGATTAAACAAATATATTACAAAAAATATTTTTTGGTAAAGGAAATTTTTCTCCAAAAAAACGACACTCCTACGACATCTAAAAGGTGAGACATTTCAACTGAATGATACACGCCTTACATTCAACTTTTGACGTGATGACCTTAATATCTAGTAAGATGGATCGCGTATCAAGACAATTACCCCCCCGGACAATCCCTCCCCCAGGATAATAACCCCCTACAGACAACCTCCCCCTCCCCCAAGAGGACAATTCCCCACCCCCTCGCCGGAAAATTACCCCCCCCCCTCCCCCCGGAAACAAAGGACAATCATCCACGAGGACAATTACCCCCTCCTCCTGGAAAATTACCCCCTGTTCCTAAAATGATTGATAACTGATACTTCTTGATTTTTGTATCTTTTTTCCCCGCATGGTGTGCTTCAGTGTAAATTGAACAGTTTCAGCCCTTCGGGCTTCAGGTTCAGTTTATTTTTTAATGACAATAAAACGATTCAGTCAATAGTGCTGCGGTTATGCATGTATATCACATGTTATCACTTTGCATATTATTATGTAAATGTTTAAGCCATAAAAAAGTGATTGTCCTCGATTGCTTTTCTTGACTAGGGGCGGGCGAGCGGTTAAAAAAAAAATCATTGGGATGTCAAGCATTAAATCATACGAAGTCAATAAAACACCCCCCAAAAAAAGATGAGCTTTTAGATATATTTGGGAGGTATATCGAGAGATCGTTGGTAGCGGATAAATTTGGTAATTCATTCTAGAGTATGGGATCAGCAATGAGTTATGAATGCCGTGTCACCAAAACAGTGTTGGAAGCATCTTGAGAGACGGATGGTTCAGTATGATTTCTTGAGAAGAGCGGAGGGGGTGTAAGGGTGGTTGCCCGCTGTATATGAAGGAGAGGAATATGTTAAAGTGAATCCGGATCTAATGGGTGGGCAGTTCGATTGATAAACATTAGTAGCAGGCTGTAGCAGAGCTAGATCAAAAAATCTAACTTGCGATTAGGTAGGGTAGGTGTAGGGAATTGGAGACCACCGAGCTTGAACCCATCACTGTTTGTCCGTGTTGGCTTCAATATTGCATTAGATTATGTGGCCTTTAACAACACTATTGCATATATCCAATTCATTTCGAAGACTGAAATGCAATTTTGATCGTAAAACTTAAATTTGCTCTGATATAAAAACACAATTTTCACTGAGTGTTGTGGTGTATGAAGATATTGAGAGGTGGCTCTTAAAAAGTAGTTTTAAAGGAAGTTTATTAAGTGTGCCAACCATCACAGAAAACTTATGGCCATTGTGTGTTGTGAATGGGTGTTGCAATGCACATTATGAATGGTGTCTGATCAGAAATGTGTGCAGGCAATGGGGGACACCAGGTCCAAGATGGGGGTGGTTTGTTGTGAATGTCGAGTATGCCGAGGGTGGTCAATGACCCGATGCTGGTTGGTTAATTTATTGTCCATGTTCAGAAATATTTTAGGCCACATTTGATTGATTTATTTCTGTTTGATTTTCTTTTTCTTTTGCATTTGTACAAATATATAACAAACAAAACATAGCACATTTTACACATTTCAAAAGAATATAATGTCGAATAAAGTAACTAATCGAAAACATCAAACAGGTGGGTTGACAAAGTAAGCAAAGCTTGATAGCATGACTACCCTCAATGGATACATAATAAGACGAATATGGTGGAACAAATATTGGTAAAAGGGGAAAGAAAGAGAGAGAGAGAAAAAAAAAAAAAAGAAAGAGGGGTGTACATCAAGATTCACATATGTATGTGGTACAATGTGGTTGGATTTCAATTTGATAATTATATGAAGATAAAAAAAGAAGATGCACATTTGAATATTGGGTGGCCAACTTGGAATGTATTATAGAATGAGAAGACTCAAGAGGTTTCTGGACAATATGAACAAAAATGTGAGATCAGCGACTGTAAACCTTTGTTTGTATACAAAACAGGTTTTGGGAGTATCCCAAGTAGGCCACATTGTTTTAAAATCACTTCAAAATTACAGTAAGTTCATTGGCTGCAAGTATCTCTTTCAAAAAGTGTTTGAACTAACTATATCAAAGCATTTTCATTCAAATTGTACTAAAAATTTCTTGATTTGTAACAGTCCCTTATTACCTACATATGTAATGAGAGACCTTTGGTGATGACATCATTAATCATTGTTATCTTATTAATCAGTTACATCATGTCCACAATTTTGTTACCAAATAAAGAGAAGAAGTTACTGAAGAGAATACAAAACTTTCAGTATGTGTAACATTTTTCATGTTTATGTAAATTATTCAAATGTGCTTTAAAGCTAATACTAAGTTTTGGTATAGGTCATGAATATGGTTTAAATGAACATATTGGAAGCACATACGATCCTACAATATTCAATGATCGTTGTCGCGGTTGAAATCGAGTCTAAAGTGATGAAATTGTAATTAATAAACTCTTTATGTTGTGTAGCTCCCTCTCAAGGTCAAGATATTAATTTAGCTTTAAAACAATGTTTCTTGACTAAAATCGACCGATTGGCTAATGTCGTTTGGAAATTATATATCACAACTGCATATTATGAGATGTTCATAGTCGCAGCTACCATTGGATGGCCGTATGGGCGCTATTTGAAATTTATCGAAATTTACCGGGAGCACTGGTAAATTTTGATATTCGATTTTTCTCAAAAGCAGAAGTGTTTAAAGGGCTAAATTTTCTAGTGCTTAAAATACATCCTCAGGGGCATCAAAATATTGCAACATTTTAAAGAATCGCCATTCGGCAATTTTTAAAATTTCCCAAAACTTTGTACTACCTTTCGGGGGTCTCAAATTCGGGAAGGGAAGATTCCCGAAGCATTGTTTGTATCATGAGCACATGATATACGGGTGGGGATCACATTAGATTAGCTAGTACCGGCTATTGGGATCGCGACTATCAAATCGCCATCCGTCCAAAATATATAAAAATATTTCTCTTGGAAATATTGAAATTCATAATTAGGACTTGTTTATTTATTTAGTTATTATTACAAAAAACTATTTTTAAAGCGGTTATATTTAATTGCAATTACATAGGATTAAACTAGATTAATCATAGAATTTTTTTTTTTTTAGAAATCTATTTTACAAAATATTGTTAATTTGAAACTGTAAGACTACATTTGTAATGATTTCTTTAACATTAATTAAATTTTTACTTGATATTCCATACATATAACAACTCTGTATTTTTTTTAATACAATCGATATATATACTAAGTTTTGTATCGATTCAACTTATATTAAACTCAGTACAACTCTTTCGAGGCATGAAGATTGGAAACTTCGCCGGCTGTTCGGTCGAAGATGTCGTTGAAGAAGCTGTACATGATCCAAAACTCAAACAAATATATTACAAAAATATTTTTGGAAATATAATTTTTTTCTCAAAAAAAAGGAAAAGGTGAGACAATTCAACGAATGATACACGCCTTACATTCAACTTTTGACCTGATGACCTACATGTCTAGTAAGATGGTTTGCGTATCAAGACATTTACCCCCTGGACAATCACCCCCGGAAAATTACCCCATACGGACAACCACACCACCCCCCCCCCCCCCCTCCCCCGGAAACAAAGGACAATCACCCACGAGGACAATTACCCCCTGTTCTTAAAATGATTGATAACTGATTACTTCTTGATTTTTGTATCTTTTTTTCTTTTCCTTACGGTGTGCTTTAGTGTAAATTCAGTGTAAATTGTACAGATTCAGCCCTTCGGGCTTCAGGTTCAGTTGATTTTTTAATGACAATAAAACGATTCAGTCGATATTGCTGCGGTTATGTATGTACATTACATGATATCACTCTACATATAATGTTATTGTTAAGGCCAACAAAAAAAGTCGTTTGGTTGTCTCGATTGCTTTTCTGGAGTAGGGACGAGCGGGCGGATTATTATTTTTTTAATTGTTACAATAAATTTCATTGCGATGTCAATAAAACACATCCTATGGTAAAAGACTAGTTTGATATCATCTTTTTAAAACATATTATGTACAATGAATGTTTGCAAGACAAACACCGAAAGTGTTTTGGCTTTAATGAGTTTAATAATGTCCAAAGCTCTTTGGAGGCGCATAGGAAGGTCAAACAATCTGATATGGGCTATACAGTACCGAATGTTATTCTTATTATTATTATCCCTTTTGACTGACATTGGCATTCATGCTCCAGTAGGTTTTACCCGTATCAGGACAATCACCCCCCGGAAAATTCCCTTGGAATATTACCCCCCCCCCCCCCCACGGGGGACAAATACCGCTCTTGGCAGGTAATATTGTCCCACTGGCAGTTGGCTGGGTTGTCCAGGGAGTATAATGGCCCTAGTACCGTTTTTACCTAATATTTTGTCCACCAAGTATATACCCTTTTGTCTTTATTCTTCTATTCATTTATCCTACAATCATCCCCCTTTGCACTGTAGTTACTTCATTATCCTCATGAATTCAAACGATATTATCAAAGATTGTTGTTATGTTCTATTTAGTGTATTTGACCTGTACCTTTAAGTCCTACTGCGAAAGATTTTTTTTTTAAAGAAGAAGAAAAAAAGGGGAAAAAAGAAGCAAAAATCGTATAAAGAATCATCGGATAACGAAAGGAGCGTACAGACTATAGAAAACAAAATCGGATAAAGAAACGTCGTATGAAGAATGACATGACAGCTGAACAATCATTAGTGCTCACAGCACCGGTTCAGTAAATCATATCACCAAATCACGAAACGTCACCAAAACAGTGTAGGAAGCATCTTGTTCAGTATGATTTCTTGAGAAGAGCGGAGGGAGTATAGGGGTAGTCCAGAATCTGCACGGTCCTTTATAATTTCCCTAGTCTTGATTCAAGCCGTCGAAAGATGGCGTTATCAACAAACTCATAATTATGCTCACTTCGCCGGGCGTCTTAATTTAATGATCACGCCATCATCGGCTAGTAGCAGGTAAGTAGGGAAAGGTTAGCGTTGGTGTGGTGAGATCAAAATTAAAAAGGCCAGATTCTGGACTAGTATAGGGGTGGGCGTCCCGGGCAAGGTGAGCAGTACTTTACAGATAATCCGGATCTGATGGGTGTCTGATCATTTAGTGGCAGAGCTAGATCAAGGAACTAACGTGCAAATGACGAAGCTGTGTTCCAGTCACATCATCTCTGACGTATACGTGACATATCATCTAACTTTCCTTTTAGTTTAGATTAATTGTAGGATCGCGACTAACTAATCGCAATCCAGTTCCAAAGAGTGATTTAAGTCCCACACGTTGGTCAGTGTGCGCCTAAGCACACACTGTAATAGCGTGTATTTTGTGTGTTACTAGCTGACGAGGAAACACACATTCATATAACATTAAAAAACTGTTTTAAAAGCGGTTATACACGATGTAATTACTCTAGATTCATATAAAACTTTAGGTTCTATTGCATAAAATCTTTTTAAAAGCAGTAAAACAATTATAGATGTTATTAATTCACCTAAGTTGAGTTTATTGATATTGTTTTATTCTTACTTAATTTGTTATGGCTAAAACTAAGAAACAGACAAAAATCTCATTACAATCGATATATATATATACTAAGTTTGTATCGATTCAACTAGTATTTAAAAAATATTTATTACCAGAAAAAATGGATAAGGAAATTTATATAAACAAATTTAAAAAAAACTCTTACTACATCTTACAAATTGAGAAAATTCAACTGAATGATACACGCGTTAAAACTAAAATATGTTGTGTACGAAAAAGAATGGGAGTTTTGAGAAGTATTATCAATGAATACAAAAAAGAAAAGAAAAGAGTGGCATGCATAGAATGGGCGGGGGAGGGGATGGCAGGGAGGAGTTACCCTCCCCCTATATTCACATATGATTATGATTATGTAAAAATAACAGCGATCATTATTGATATCAATTAAGTGATTAAATGTTTTACTATTTGGAATAAAAGAGGTTAGAGATCTACTAGCCGATTTTTTTTTTATTATTATCAACCCAAATACAATTAGTAATCTGTTGTAATGACATTTTCTACCTTTACTTTTTCGACTGTATTTTAAGGAGTTTTACCTACGTTCCATATGTTAGCAAAATTTAAGTGAACGAAAGAAATTTTATGATTTTATTAATGAAAAAATCCAAATGAGGTCTTAAAATTTAATATTGAATAGTTTTATTTTTTACGAGTAATTATTTGCAGACCATTAATAATTAGTGTTTAAATTCTATTTTTTTTCTTCACAATATAAACTGACTAAAATTATAAACATATCAAAAAAAGAACGATTTTACCTCATATCTGTTTAAAGACTTCATTCAAATGGAAAAAAAACTATGTAATCGATCACAACTCCATTCTACACTGTCGTTATAAACCTTCGAATATTTTTGTTATACTCAATTTACGGAATTTTTATTTAAAAAAAACAAAGAAAATGCAATAAATTATCAATAATTCATTGAATTACCCCCCGGTCCCGAACAGAAAAAAATCTTCTGTATGCCCATGCCTTGATCCATAATGCATGATGGCCGTAGAGAGGATTTTTTATTGTTGGGAACCGGGGTAAAATGCAATGAACTATTGATAATTTATTGCATTTTATATTTTATTTTTTTATTTGTGGGAACTGCCCCCTACCCTAGCCCCCGCTGCGTACAGTCATGGTTCAGTGGCACAGCAATGGCCTCGTAACTGTGAGGCCCCAGGATCAAAACCGTTTCGATGTGCTATATTAGTGCCCTTTGTGGGGCATTAATCCTCATTACTGTCATTTATGACTAAAGGGCGTAGGTCTTATAGTTGATAAGCATATTAGCATACACATGCTTTAGCAGTCACGCAAAACAAACACTGGCAAATTATTATTCAATAAAATCTGAGAACGTATACTATTATCTAGATCTATTAGGAATAAATCATTGTCAAAATAATTCCCCAAAATTGGGGTAAAAAAAAATATTCCAACGTTATGAGCGACAGTGTAATTACAAAACTTTATTTTGTTCCTGCATAAACTCCCATTTAAGTTAACATATGTGATTATGATTGTTTCCGCCATCTTTTCTTGTTATGTTATCATATCTTGTCATGTGATCATTGTGATGTTATCTTGAAATTGGAATAAATAAAAAGAAACTTAGCAACAACAAACAAATATATATATATACATAACCTGTGTAATTGTCACACAATTTAAATGTAACACAGACGCAACATTTTTTTTAATGGACCTAAGGTACTTTCAACAGCCTTGTGTGTCACCTTGTAAATGCGCAAACATTACGATGACATATCAAAGATTCCGGAGGGCAATCCTACAGGTTGTTGGATGTTAACCTTACAATTCGAATTTGGTATAAGAGGTGGTCTTAACAAAGAAAATGCATCAGATATTTAAATATATATTTTTTTACAGTTTTTTCTTATCTGAAAACAAAATATCCACAATTTGTAACGATTCTTCTTTAAAATTACTTTCATAAGGTCCATTTATAAAATGTTATGCAAACATTGTATGCAAATTCTCATGGAAAGAAAAGAGGACCCTCGGATGATACTTATTTAGTCTTTTTTTCCCGGCATCCATTTGACTCACTTCAAACTTTATTGCTTTTGTTTTCATTTACTGTTTTCCTGAATTTGTCTTTGCCGAATAAGATAATAATCATTTGCATTATTTCATTTTGCAGCATTGTTCTAAATTAAAATATCATGAGGTAGTAGTCTAGTTTTGCTGAAAGTCAAGGGCATACATATATTTGTATGAAAAAGTTTCTCACTATTAGTTTTTATACCTGAGGGTGCAATTCAAATTACTAATACTTGAAATGTTTCAGCTTTATAAACAGTACTCAACCTTTTCTTTATTCAATCATGTTATTCCTCTATTTGTTGATTTATCTATACAAGCATTGATTCACTTTTGCATTTGTTTGTTTATTTATTTGCATGTGTACTTCTTTGTTCATTCATTTATTCATCCATTCGTTGACTTTTCGTCCAGTAATCAATTAATTTTATTTATTAATAAATGTATTCATTTATTTACTCATTAAATATTAATATATTTATCTATTTATATATATATGTATCTATTTACATATAATTTAGCTGTTTTAGCTGTTTGAGTACTTGTTATATTTATTAGTTAATAATTGTTATTATTATTCATCATTCTTTTAATTTTTTGTATTGTTTGATTATTGTTTGTTTATTCATACTTCATTCATTCATTCATTTACATATTGAGTAATTATTTATTTATCCATATATTTATATCTATTTGTTCTTTCATGATTAAAAAAAAAAAGTTGTTACATTGGCCTACCTCATCATTGATGATTCTCCATTTCTCCTCTATGCTGAGGCCATCCATGCGCAGGATCTGATCGGGTCCACTCTGCATGTTGCTCTGTAAAGATCAAATGTATATATATATAAAAAGAACATCGTAATAAATAGAAGTAGGTCTAAAGGTGACGACGTTGATGATAATAGGTGTAATAATAAGAACAACAACAGCAACAATAATTACTTTTATTGAAATAATAATGCTAATGATAATAATGATAATAATAATAATGATAACAATAATAACAATAATAATACAAATGATGATAATGATAATGTTCATTGTTTTCGTTTCATTAATGATTTAGTTTATGTTGTTATTATGCTTTATTATACATATGAGAACAAATACATTGCACCAGAAAGAAAGAAAAAAAAGGTGCTAAACTTTCAAAAAGCAAAACAAACGAACAAAACTCATCAATGCCCCTCACACCACCTCTCCCCCGGATCCGCAGGTGGTCCCGTCATCGTGTTAAAAAAAATGTAATCAAGATTGTTATCTTTCACATCACCAGTGTGTGTTTACTATAGGGTAAAATAATTGCAACATGAAATTAACAGATCATCGTGTTTATGCTTTTCAGCAAAAACAACTTCTGTATTCTACAGTTTATCGTTTTTTCTCCTCTATAACCTTGACCTTATATATCCGCGATACATTTCTCAAATTTAATTAACAATGTTTCTCGAGTGATTGCACTCGGCGACAAAATCGACCCGACTCTGACGAGGTGACACAGCTCTGATGGGTGTGGTGTACTGTATAGACTTGCACGCCAGGCTATACGGCCGAGTAAAATGTATTCCTAGTTTCTTGTCAGCACTTCTCGAAAATGAAGGAAGAGAAGGAAAAGAGGGTTCTATTTTTCCAGTACATACAAATACTATTGGGTCCATTTCAACACAAATTTTCTGAATTGAAATTTTAATTGCAAATGCACTTCAGATGCTCAAAACCAAATGGAGTGTATGTGCTTTTCAGTGAGACGAGTCAATTTCTACAATTTTGAAGTTTTCAAAAGCTCACGGTAAAGGCTTACATAATCCCCCTTTCCCATTTGCTACGGAAGAGTTTCTTTCTCAATGAAAAGATGTGATCAGTACTCAATTTAGCATGGTTATCTTCAAGATCTGTGTAAACAAACTTTCTTTTTTTCTTCTTCAAATTCAAATAAAGAATAACTACATACGTCATTGGAAACCGACGTCAGAATTGCGGTTGCCGGGAGGAAATCGCAGTACCATCATCTTGGGTAGTTTGCATCAAAAAGGGCTAACATCATTAAAGATATACCATTTCCAAATACCGCTTTTATCTAGAGAGATTGCAAAGTAGAATGAACCGCTGTGCAAATAATTAATATAATTACCTCTTTTGATTCAAAATGCAATCATCCAGTATACTATATAATAATATTAAGCTTTTTTTTAGACGACCGTTATTCAGAGGAGCGTGGTTAGGCATACAGCGACATCATACGTAAGTCAAAGGGAGAGAAAATAGGATAGAGAGAGAGGATAGAGAGAGGGGAGAGAGAGGGGGGAGAGAGAGGGAGAGAGAGGGAGAGAGAGAGCGAGAGGGAGAGAGAGGGAGAGAGGGAAAGACAGAGAGAATGAGAGAGAAGATTGCTATTTACGTCAGACCAACACCAGACTGAACAATCATGACATTATCCCGAATTGTCGAGAAAAAAAACAGTCTGTTTGCTGTCGGTCTGGAGTCCGCGTTGAGATGTGACTGATGAGACTGAGGGATCAATACACTGAAGTTCAAGCTCATTGCTCAGTCACACCGCCGAACTGATTAACACCGACTCCTAACCGATCGCCACAACACCATAGTCGGGTTTTTAAAGTTTTTGTTTGTTTGGTGTGTTGTCGATCTCGTTGGTGTGACAGATACCTGCGTCACACAACTAAACCGATTCAAGCCGATTCTAAACCAGCGCCAGTTCTTTCTTCTTCTTTTTTTTTTTAGGGGGGGGGGGAGGGGGCTAATGTAGGAGTTCGTTCGGTCTGGCGTCGGTCTCGTTGGTGTGACTGAAGTTCGAGCTATCAACTGAATGCCATCGCAACTACTTCAGAAAAATCAACCCAAGGCAATGACCAATGTCAGTCACTTTTAAGAAAAATGTGCGAACAGTTACAATAAGGTATTACGTAATCCGGACACGCTTTCTGTGGGAGATGCAGTAGGATATATTGAAATTGCCTTTGCGTTGATTTCTGGAAAATTAGTTGCCATCGTTTTCACGATGAATGCTCTGGCGACATTTAGTCCCGTATTAAAGATAAAGTTGAGTTCTCGTCATGCGATTGTATTGTGAAAGAAAAGGTGTGGAATGGATGAGAAAAAGTTGATCATGTAGCATGTAAGTATTGGTGTGTACTGCAAGGTTCTGGAGTCATCAAAATCATAGTAAATTTGGCCCAGTCTTGGTAACATGCACTGTGCACAGACATATGTATATGGGACTACACAAGTGGTGTCGGGGCTACTCATCCTGATTTCCTTATCTTTCATTGCTCATACTCAGCTAGTATACATTTTCTGCCAAAATTGTTTAGCAAATGACATGTATTTGTAATCTTGAACATTCAGTGTAAGTTTCGTTTGATTCTGTGAGAATTAATTTTCTTTTTTTACCAGAACTCAAGTTTATCTTTACTCCAATCAACCATCTGACATGGACCAAAAACTATACCTAACGATAACCCTAATAGTAACCTAAAACTTAAGTACAACCCAAGACTATGTAAGCGTATATCTTTATCAATCTATATAAATGTCGCCGGAGCACCGATATGTGGACTATGTGCAGGTAATCGCTACACATGGGTCGAGGGAAAATAGGTCTAAAGATAAAAGGTGTTTCGAATCTTTCAAATTGAAATGTTTTGCAGTCTGAAGTAAATATTGAGAGTAGAAATCTTCGTGATTTCAAAATCATGGCACTATACAAGTACAAGCTATCTACAGTGCGCGGGTCGTTTTACTGAAAGTTCAATGTAGTTCATCATCAAATTTCGACAGGTTTTTACGATAACAGAAATTTCCGTAAGAAAGGAATATTTTAGACCAAAACCGTTCCAAAATATTGATTTTTCTTCCCCAGATGACGCGCGTTTGATCAACCGTACTTACCCCTTATTACAATCGATCAAATCAGAGGAATTCCATAGCTCATAATGGTTTGACGTGCTTTCACCAACGTGTACATACATGCAAAACATTTTGTTTTCGTTCTTTAAAGCAGACGCATGTTATGTTGTATAGGGCAAATGTGGCATATCTAATTTGACAGTACATCACCTTACCGCCCTCCCCCCCCCCCCCCCCAAACACAAAAAAAGGGAGAGAGTATAGGAAAGAGTGGGGGACAACCAGCGTGAGCGAGAGAGAAGCTGGCTTTTCATACGGTCGATATCTTTCATAGGCAGTAGAATTTATCAAAACATGCCCATTATCACAATTTCTTTAAATTGCGTCATATTCAAATATGCGATCCGATGCAAGTATCTGTAAAGTACATTTCAGCATTATTATGTTCTAACCAATAAAATATTGACGTGCAGTTAACATTTTCATGGGATTATTCAACTTTTGTTACGACAGGTTTCCTCGAACCGTCTTCCCAGGTCCCTTGTTCACTCATCAGAATGACAAAATCACACAAAGTGGTTCTGATTCAGGAACCATTTCATATTGAATCTTCTTTCGAGAACCATTGTTAAACCCAAAACTCCCAATCATCCGCCTCTGGACAATTGCACAAAAACACTCGGTCTATACATTCGTCACACCTTTTAAAGACAAAAATACATTACCAGCACGACCACTGAATACGATATTGAGCAGATAATATTTCACTCAATGTGTGTGTTTCTCTTAAACCTAAAACATAGTCAGACGTGTTTTCTTGTTTTTTTTTAATTTGAAAGACGGTTGTTGGCAAAGAAATTGAACAAAAAATAGGCGACATATTCATGGTTATAACATGTTAAGGCACCCCACTCCAGCTGCAATGATATCATGTGCATAATTTATGTTCATCAAAATATACACGTAAGCTACAACGCTGCCTTCCCCTATCATACAAAAAGCATGTATTTTTTATGCATCAGTCTACAATAATGTATCCAGGTATAGTATCTCCGTATATCCATGAATTTGTGGCTGGGAAATGGCGCCAAAATTGGCAGGTGGATTGACACATGCATCTCGACTCCGTCGGTTGGGGCGAGAATATATATTGTTGTGTGATGTGATCAGAGATTTAAGGCTCTTTAGGGATTACAGGATAGAAAGGACACCAATATTGTACAAAAAGGGAGAGAGAGCGAGAGAGAGAGAGAGGGGGGGGGATTATTACCGAGATGGGAATGTGAGGGAGAGAAAAAGAGATGATAGTTATGAGAGAGATGGAGAGTGGAGGGAGAAGCTAAGTGAAAGAGAGAGAAGAGAATGTAAGCGGATGATAGACAGATAATATGCAGAAATAACAGGAGAAAGGGGGAAAGGAAGGAATGTGACAGTCGAATGAAAAAACAATGAGGGAGAGAGAGAGAGAAAGGGAGAGAAAGATACAGAGGGAGAGGAGGGGGAACATTTTAGGAACATATACTGCACCAATATTCATCATTAAGATTATCACATGAGTGTACAAATCAAACTTAATAACAAATTCATTTAAATGACAAAGGGCACCCATTTGTAAAATATTTCCCCTCAAAATGTTATGCCATTCAACATTTAAAGAGATATTGCAAGGAAAACTATAATATACATGTACACGTACGCTGTTTTCACGAAGTGACGGTAGTGAAAAAAATTGCTTTCACTTTGCGTTACGATTTTCCTCACTACCGTCACTTCGTGAAAATAGGGACGGACTATAATAAACATTGAATGATTCCCATCAAGTTCAGCATGCCACTCAGGGTTGTCAACGTTTACCTTAAATTAAATTAAACGTTTCTCTGAGCCAAAAAACAATTGCTTTAATAGGGTCTCGTGTTAAGCAAAATAATCAAATTATATACCCCCGTAACTTCGCTCTATATGAGACTGATTATTGAAAACCGTCTGCACATTACCCACTGTCATGGTATATACATGGACCTCTCCGGTGTATACAGTTAACAACTAAATTGTTCATACCCTAACCAAATTTTGAAATTTGTGTAGTATGTGAAAATTGCATTCGTCCCGATTTTTGTTTCTTGACATGTGACATATTTAAAGCTTACAAATTCTACATCAACAAAGGACCCAATTCAACCAGAGTCGGAACACTCGTCATTTTTTAGTTACGAATAACACAAAAACATCCAATTTACACGGGGTATGAATAATTTACTTGTTAACTGTAGGTATACGGTATAAATCACCAAGGTTGAAAAAGGCAAAGTAATCAACCCGAACATGCTATAAGGCTATATAGTCGGGGCTGTTAGGGATATTTTGGTGCAGATTCTTCTAAAAGCACCAAATTTGGCCCAGAGGTAGCTTATACCATACTATTACGATTTCTGCCGGGCGCCAAGAAGGGCGCCCTCTGTGACCGCCATATTGGTCAAATCCAAAATGGCCGCCATCTGAGTTAAAGGTCAAGCGTTGATCCAAAAGAAAAAGGACTAATATGATAAAAATGTATATATTTATGGGGTTTGGGGGGTCAGAGAATATGATTATGATGTTATTTCATCGATTTGAGGTCTCCTTGGGGCTTTCATACTAGTCATATTGGTCAAATAAAAAATGGCCGCCATCTGAGTTACAGGTCAAGTGTAGTTATGGAAGGAAATGGGCTAGTATGTTAAAAGTTTATCTATTTATGGGGTTTTCGGGGTCAGAGAATCTGATTATGATGTTCTTTCATCGATTTGAGGTCTCCTTTGGGGCTGCCATACTGGTCATATTGGTCAAATCCAAAATGGCCGCCATCTCATAGTTACAAGTCAAGTGTAGTTACGACAGGAAATGGGCTAGTATGATAACATTTTATATATTTAGGGGGTTCTCGGGGTCAGAGAATCTGATTATGATGTTCTTTCATCGATTTGAGATCTCCTTGGGGATGCCATACTGGTCATATTGGTCAAATCCAAAATGGCCGCCGTCTGATAGTTAAAGGTCAATAGTAGTTCCAAAAGGAAAAGGGCTAGAATGATAACAGTTTATATATTTATGGGGTTTTCGGGGTCAGAGAATCTGATTATGATGTTCTTTCATTGATTCGAGGTCTCCTTGGGGCTGCCATACTGGTCATATTGGTCAAATCCAAAATGACTGCCATCTGATAGTTACAAGTCAAGTGTAGTTACGAAAGGAAATGGGCTAGTATGATAAAAGTTTAAATATTTTTGGGGGTTTCAGAGTCAAAGAAGCTGATTATCATGTTCTTTCATCGATTTGAGGTCTCCTTGGGGCTGCCATACTGGTCATTTCGGTCAAATCCAAAATGGCCGCCGTCTGATAGTTATAGGTCAATAGTAGTTCCAAAAGGAAAAGGGCTATAATGATAACATTTTATGTATTTGTGGGTTTTCGGGGTCAGAGAATCTGATTATGATGTTCTTTTATCGATGTTATGTCACCAATCCTGTCCTACATGACAGGCTACAATGAAGTCCATTTTTCTGGTTGAAGAAGATGAGGGAAGATGCGCCAAATTCACACTTGAGTGGGTTAATGAATACAACGTATTTCAAGAGTCGTAAGAACAGTAGCTAGTTGGAGGTGTTGAATATGTTCCTCTTATGTCCTGTCTTACTCGCGACGAGGAGGTCGTCGATGTAGGCGTACACAACTTGTAGACCATGGGTTACCTCGATCATCAAAAAACTGTTGAAAAGTATTTGTGCGGCATTTCATAGCCCAAAAGGCATGCGCACAAATTCAAGTAACCCAAAGGGTGTGGTGATGGCTGTTTTGTGTACGTCTACTGGATCGACTGGAATTTGGTGGTACGCTCTGATGACATCGAGTTTGGAGAAAACTCTATCGCCTGCTAGAGCTGAGGTGAAATCTTGAAGATGGGGAATAGGACATTTATCGGGCACTGTGTTCCTATTTAGTCCATGGTAGTCATCGCTTGGTCTCCAGTCTCCGGGTTTTTCTTGGGCACCAAGTTGGGATGCCGAACTGCTGCCAAAAGGTCGGACAATGCCTAATTCTAGCATTTTTGCCCCCCTTGTAGACTGGGCGTGTGAGGTCTGGACATGGGCGTAGACAGGTTCGTACACCTGGGGGGGGGGGGGGGTGACTCAGGGGCGGATCTAGCTTTTTGCTAAGGGGGGGGTTGACCAAAATAATGACGATGTGGAGCATCGTCCACGAGCCGCGAAGCGGCGAGCCGATTTTTTTTTGGGGTGTTTATTTGAACCCCGTAAGTGATGTTTTCCTGGCATCTATTAACACAATGGAGACCATAAAAAGCAGTGCATGATAACGTCTTTTTAAATCAAGTAACAGTTAAATACACAGTTATATCCAGAGTTATCATGTGTTTGGTTAAGTTACCAGATGAGTTGAATATCTTCTCACAATATTTGCACTTGAAAGGGTTTCTCTCCAGCGTGCGTTCTTTTTTCTTTTTTTTTTCTTTTTTTTTTCTTCTTTTGTTTTTGTTTTTTGTTTGTTTTTTGGGCCGCCCAAGGGGGGGGGGGGTTTAAACCCCCTAACCCCCCCCCCCCCGTAGATCCGCGCCTGTTTAATCTTGTGGTTATCTTGTGGTTTCCAAACCACAAGATAACCACATAATACTTGTAAGATTTTCTTTTTTTTACCGTCTGAATTGGCTTTCACCGTGTGAATGCGGCTAATAACAATAAACACAATTACAATAATGATGAGGATTATTATTATCATCATCATAATTATTATTATTATTAATATTATAATTGTTATCATTATTATTATTACTATTATTATCATCATTATGACTTATTAAGTAAGCAAATATCATTCCCCAAAACCTGGGGGGGGGGATGATTGTACATGCCATCCCCCCCACCTTGTGAGGTGGGGGGATGCATCCCCCTCATCCCCCCCGTTGTCTACGCCCCTGGGTCTGGACATTGGTCAAGAAGAGATTTGGAAGCAGCTTAACTGTCTGCCTTGACAAACATGGGGCTGATAGAAGAAGAAGAAGAAAGGATGCCTCTTACAGATAGATTAGTAGTAGAATCGATGAGCTTGAGATTGCGCACATCTATCAGAAAACCAAAGTGAGGGAGAAAGTCTGCCCCGAAGATAGGATTGGATATGTCGGCAATAATGAAAATCCACCTGGAAGCTCGACGTAGGCCGACGTCGAGAGTCGGGCTTAGGTCTCCGTAAGTAGTGATACTTGAGCGATTAACTTCTTGCAGGGTAATTTCGAAGAAGGGTGCATATGTTTCTCGGATTTGGATGGAGCATGGACCTAGTAGGTCCATGGATGGAGGAAGAACGCTAACCTCAGTTCAATGGTCTACGAGAAATCTAATCCCTGTTTCCTATCCGGAATGTAGAAAAGGCAATTTTTTTGGCTGGTGCCATGCAGTCTAACTTGTCGCTTCTAGTCGCTGGCTGGGTCGTATCCCTGGTTTGAAGAGGTTGATTTGAAAGTGCAGGGAGGAGTACATTTTTTGGCTCGCTAACAAAACGAAAGTGATAATAGCAATCCTCTTGTGAGCTGAAGCTTCGCGCTTGACGGTCTTGCTTCTGATGTGATAAATTATTTGCGCTTTCATTTGCTGCATTTTCAGGAAAGGAGTAGGGTGTGAAGAAGAGTCCAATAGGATGAAAGTTAGATGGGGAATTTGTCACAACGATTTTTTGGGGGGCTAAATCAGCAAGGTTCTTGATCTTCATCGAGTCCCCAGTTGATGCTAAAATGAGCTGAACATAATTTTGTGAGCAGCCTCTGGAGAAATAGCTGTTTCAGAATGTTCTCCTCCAACTTGTTCATCCCAGCACTTTTTAACTTGCGAAGTAACTGGGAGGGTTTGTGATCTCTCAAAGTTCTCATAAATCAGCATCCGATGAAGGCGTTTTTGCTCAGAGGTGGAGTTCCTCTGTATCGATTCGGCTTTCAGTTTAATGTATAGGGCTGTTCTTGAGGAAGAGATATCAGTTAGTCCCAAATTTCCAGGGCATATTCCGGCTGCAAGAAGGCGACGACGTAGACAAACTTTGTTTTCTGTTGGGTGATGCCTCGGGTTATGAATTGTGCCTGGACTTGGGCAAGCCAAATAGTAGGATCATTGTGCCAGAAAGGAGGAAGTTTGATTTGAACATTGGAGACAGATGAAGGGCAAGCAGAAGTTTCAGAAGTTGAAGAATGGGTGTGATCGTCAGTAGGCATGATGACAGTTCAAAGATAAGACGTGAGTAGAAATATGAAGAAAAGGGAGACAAAAATTGAAACAGTTTTGATGAAGGATGTCTGCGACTCAGTAGGTTGGTCGGGTTTAGATCACGTCGGGGTCACCAGTGAAACGATGCTCTGCATATGCGAGGGCGGATGTAGCAACAACATTGACAGCAATGACTAGTAGAACATAGTGATGAAAAGTATTGGCGCAGGCCAAGATTTATACCGACTCAAGTGTGAAATGGCGCATCTTCCCTCATCTTCTTCAACCAGAAAATGGACTTCATTGTAGCCTATCATGTAGGACAGGATTGGTGATATAAAATCGATAAAAAAAACATTATAATCAGATTCTCTGACCCCGAAAACCCCACAAATACATAAAATGTTATCATTCTAGCCTTTTTCCTTTTGGAACTACTATTGACCTATAACTATCAGACGGCGGCCATTTTGTTTTTGACCAATATGACCAGTATGACAGCCCCAAGGAGATCTCAAATCGATGAAAGAACATGATAATCAGTTTCTCTGACCCCGAAAACTCCATAAATATATAAACTTTTATCAAACTAGCCCATTTCCTTTCGTAGCTACACTTGACCTGTAACTATGAGATGGCGGTCATTTTGGATTTGACCACTATGACCAGTATAGCAGCAGCAAGGAGACCTCAAATAGATGAAAGAACATCATAATCAGATTCTCTGACCCTGAAAACCCCCATAAATAGATAAACTTTTAACATACTAGCCCATTTCCTTCCATAACTACACTTGACTTGTAACTAAACATGGCGGCCATTTTGGATTTGACCAAAATGACCAGTATAGCAGCAGCAAGGACACCTCAAATAGATGAAAGAACATCATAATCAGATTCTCTGACCCCAAAAACCCCCATAAATAGATAAACTTTTAACATACTAGCCCATTTCCTTCCATAACTACACTTGACTTGTAACTAAACATGGCGGCCATTTTGGATTTGACCAATATGACCAGTATGGCAGCCCCTAGGAGACCTCAAATCGATGAAAGAACATCATAATCAGATTCTCTGAGCCTGAAAACCCCATAAATAGATAAACTTTTAACATACTAGCCCATTTCCTTCCATAACTACACTTGACTTGTAACTAAACATGGCGGCCATTTTGGATTTGACCAAAATGACCAGTATAGCAGCAGCAAGGAGACCTCAAATAGATGAAAGAACATCATAATCAGATTCTCTGACCCCCAAAACCCCCATAAATAGATAAACTTTTAACATACTAGCCCATTTCCTTCCATAACTACACTTGACTTCACGGTAACTAAACATGGCGGCCATTTTGGATTTGACCAAAATGACCAGTATGAAAGCCCCAGGGAGACCTCAAACTGATGAAAGAACATTATATTCAGATTATCTGACCCCCCAAACCCCAGAAATATATAAATTGTTATAATACTAGCCCTTTTCCTTTTGAAACTACGCTTGACCTTTAACTCAGATGGCGGCCATTTTGGATTTGACCAATATGGCGGTCACAGAGGGCGCCCTTCTTGGCGCCCGGCAGAAATCGTAATAGTATGGTATAAGCTACCTCTGGGCCAAATTTGGTGCTTTTAGAAGAATCTGCACCAAACGACCCCTATATAGCCCTAACAGCCCTGACTAATAGCAACTTCATATGTGATATCTTACTGTGTATTCAGCCTGCAAAACGAGAAAGCTCCAACTAATATGTCAATATTTGTTCTTCAACATGAGATACTACAAACATACATATAAGTCCACATTATTTTAGAAATTCGTAATAGAGATGTTTGTTTCTCAAGAATATATCAACATCGTAATTCAACTGATGCTTTCTTGATTTTCTTGACATATTCCTGGTCTAATCTCATTAATTCATGACGCTTTTGTATTTTCAAACCTTGGCAGTGAGATATATTGGGGTATACTAAAAACCGCACTGGTTCTCAACATTTAACAACGGACAAGAAAAAAAAACCCATCTACACCTAATGGCATTGTAGGCTATTCAATTCATGTACATAATATACTTACTCTGCTTCTAGATTTAAACATGATGCTTATTTCCTCTTCAAATCCAAGCTGATCCGTAGTGGTAAAATAAATAGAAATGTACAAATTCCCTAGCGATACATCACTATTACATCACAATATCCAGGTCAATACACATTGAGAAAATATTCAACTCCTATAGCTCCATCATAAATTCGTTTCTCGCTATCCATAAAACAATTCAGTCCTCTTGTTGCAGAATAGCTGAACGGTATTTTCCCGAAGTACGCGGTTTTCCTCTCGAGACCAGTGATGTATATGCGATGCGATTCTTTCTATAGAGATGGAAATGATTAAGATGTATACGACGCAAGAAAAATAAAGTAGTCTCTACGTCACAATAGATTCTAAGAAGAGAGACATCTCTCTAAAACCAATGCAAAGAGAAGATCTGAAACGCACAAGCAATCGAAATGTACACGGATGCTTTCTTCTTGAACCGCTGATGCATCCGGCTTCCTGTAATGTTGTATGAGCTATAATATGAGAAAAGACAGGGCACCTCTGCACAATAATGCGCGTCCGTCTTATGAAATATCCTTTCTCCAACATCAGATGATGATGACTCGAGAAGGCCAGTATAAGCTGCTTCAGTGGTCATCTTTTCTAGAAATTATGTATGGTTATTCAGGATCTAAAGGGCATGAAATTCAACAGCGTTGTTGCCAAGGCCCTTGTGAACAATCACTACGCCTAGACTCAGTATTAAACCATACCTGTACATTTTCTAATCATTGAAGATATTTCGGTTGGACAAGCCTTCGTTGATTAATTAAAATTGATATTCATTTCACAAATTAATGAAGGCAGTGGTGCGAGGCCACTGAAATTTGCTTACCCTGGAGATAATACTTTGCAATTCCAAGCGATTTTATTGAATATCCAGGGTACAATTTATCTTCATCATTGGTTTAATGATTTTAATTTTGATAGAGTTTTTGTCCATTGATGTGTGATTTGAAATGACCTACTCCTTAGTCCCCTTTGGAACTGCACGTATAACTATATGATTTCCCAATGCATGCAATATCTAATTAAGTTTTTGATGGAGGATATAAAACATAAGTTGTATGGTATCATATCAATCATTATCAAACTTGTCGTTACATCATTGCTATAAAGGAAGAAAGGGATGACTCTCAAGTCTGAATAAATATATTGAATGTTCATGCTGTTAGCTTCACTAATGAGTCCACCCCTAAATACAATGATAGTTTGACAACATTTTCATTTTTACGCTACCAGTTTAAGTCGAAGGTGATTCCGGTACACAAACTATCTAGCTTTCGTTCCCCTTACTATTGTCCATAATAAAAGCAGTAATGGCACTTATACTATTCATCCTTCTATCCGTCCTTTGTATATCCGTTTCTGGATATGCCATAGTCCACTGCCTGTACTGTTCTCTACATGATCCGTGCGCGCTCACATATTACTAGTACACCATAATATACACGTACTGAAACAGAGCCTGAGAAGGTAAATTGGTGGGGAGTACGCATTTCATACACGCGCGCGCATTTGGGAAAGGGCGAAAGATTAAAACGACCATCAGCTGGTCTAGATATGCCACTGCTCAGGAAGAGTCAATATAGCACATTTACACAGCCGATATATCCGATAAGAGTTTTTGAAATGCTTTCTGATTTTTTTGCCTTGTAAACAGACTGCACAAAATACTGACACGCATTTCTACAACCAGGGAGGTGAACTCCCTACCACACATGTAGTTCAAACCTTACTGCGAGACATACAAAAATAGAGACATGTCAATAGAAATACTATTGACTGCACACGTGACCTAACGATACCTTCGATAGTTCATTCACTGTTATTTGATCGTGTTAGAGAATGTTCGAGGACTTTTCTCCTACCCCTGTAAAGTCATTTAATCCTCACACGTTCCAATTCTGCTCGAACTGAGCAATTCATGTCGTCTGTCTCTATCCTCTTTACACGTTTTAGGGTATACGTCACAGAATTGGCAAAGCCCATAAAATAGAGATGTATGGTTTTGTTCTATGTTGTATGGCTTGATCCGCTTGTGGGTATTTCCTTGTTCATTACAGATTAAATTAAGGGCAAGTTTTCCGAATGATTAATTAGAGATAAAGGAAGCGAGGAACTATCTGCTGACAAAATAATATGGTATTAACTTTTTTCTATCTTATTTCCTAGCTACATTCAAGTATAAGTCTTCATCCTCTTTTCAAAAACTGAATGTATCATATCTTTAATACTTGACTTATAGTGATATGACGCAGGAGCGGTTCTAGAAGATTTTATTTGGGGGAGGGGGGCTTTGGGAGCTTCTTGAGATTTTCTACATTTTGCCTAGCTGATTTTTTTTTTTTTTTTGGGGGGGGGGGGGGGGGGCGGGGGTTCTTGAAGATTAAGGGGAGGGGTTTGCCGGTCAAACTTTGACCAGCAGAAACTTCTAGAACCGCTACTGATGTGCTGGATGTTACTTTAATACTACAGATGGAAGGAGGAAAAAGGTGGCCCAGAAAGTGACAGGGGCGGATCTAGCTTTTTGCTAAGAGGGGGGTTTGACCAAAATAATGACGATGCGGAGCATCGTCCACGAGCCGATATTTTTGGGGGTGTTTATTTGAACCCCGTAAGTGATGTTTTCCTGGCATCTATTAACACAATGGAGACCATAAAAAGCAGTGCATGATAACGTCTTTTTAAATCAAGTAACAGTTTAATACACAGTTATATCCAGAGTTATCATGACTTTGTGTTTGGTTAAGTTACCAGATGAGTTGAATATCTTCTCACAATATTTGCACTTGAAAGGGTTTCTCTCCAGCGTGCGTTCTTTTTTCTTTTTCTTTTCCTTTTTTTTTTTTTTGGACCGCCCAAAGGGGGGAGGGGTTTTAACCCCCTAAACCCCCCCCCCCTCGTAGATCCGCGCCTGAGTGATGGCGTGTGTATACAGGGGCGTACGCAAGATTTTTTCAAGGGGGGGGTTTTAAATATTTTGCTCCCGAAAATTTGAAAATCGCGCCGGCCGAAAAGTCGCTCAGTGGGGGGGGGGGGGGGGGGGGGGGTAAGGTCACCTTATTTAGGTTAGCCGTGGGTATAATTTTTTTTTTTTGGGGGGGGGGTCTCGAAATCTCAAAATTTGACATTTTTCTTCGTTGGGGGGGGGGGGGGTAAGGTCACCTTATTTAGGTTAGCCGTGGGTATAATTTTTTTTTTTTTTTAATAAAAAAAAAAAAGAAAAAAAAAAGGGGGGGTTTTAGGTTTTTCAGGGGGGTTTACATACATAAAAATACCTAAGGGGGGGGGTTTGAACCCCCCCCCCCCTGCGTACGCCCCTGTGTGTATATGATAATGCTTGCTATATAGAGGATTTGCGAGTGAAAAATCCCCTTTCCGTACCTTTTCAGCACCCTTCAGCACCCCCAGTGTAAAGGTCACTCGCAGGTGCCTGGTAACGTTAAAATGAAAAATCCAAAAGATACAGTCAAGCCGGCCTACTCTTTGAATGTTGAACAAATAGGTAAAAGAATATGATATGGAAATCAAAAGGAACTCGACTGCATCATAATCATGCTGATGTTGCAAAAACATAAACGAAATATCATTGTGAAGAGATCACATACGGCAAATTGCACATTGAAATAACATTGCTCTTATAAATGCTTGCTACAAACAAGACAGTGATTTACCTGGTTCAGTGCGTATGTTAAACGTGATGGTGACACATAGACACAAACAATATTACTAATATAGCAGACATACTCAGGGAGGGAATCAGGGAAACAAATAATGTCTTGACGAGCACCGGTTGACGAACAATAACCTCGCTGAAAAATGGCAAAATAATGTCACCATTTACAGACCACCTTCGGAAATTTGCACGTGATTTGGTAAAGCCGCTTGCCACCAAAACACATTAACCTGCTGCTGGAAGTCGGACCAAAATACCAATATCCATTGCATCAAAATGATCAAATAACGAAATTAGATTTCCGGCCTCGAGTCGCGAAGTAAACCAATTTTATTCGAGCGCACTCACAAATCTGCCACCTCACTAAAGGGAAATGCGACAAGACATATAACCTATAGAATATAGATTGATATACATGTTCGTCTACAGTAGACAACTCGCTTTCTAGCAGTAGTTTGGATTTTCAGCGTGCATTCATTTGCTAACTGCGAGAAAATCAGTCTAGGAGTGTTGGGGAGCTCAACACGAGTTTGTTGACATAAATTTGTTTGATTTCTGTGTTTGCCCATCCTGTGGCACTCTCACCTCGGTTTTTTCTTTGCATTTCGTTTCTAAAGTTTGTTTTTCTTCTGTGCCTTGATTCAAATCCACACGTGGGCTGTTTGTTGACCTCGTGTCGGATTAGGATTGACCCCTTTTCTCCCGATTCTCATTCTCACCATGATAAAAGAGAAAATACATGTATGCGTTCTAGTATAATACAGACGCGCAAAAGACCTTTATATCCAAAAGACTTACGAAAAATTCATTTCAACAGTCTTGTCTATCACTTTAGAAACGTGTGAATATTATAAGTGAAAAGTCATATTCAATCTTCATGATTACTTAAAATATCGGTTTTTATCTGATTTTTTAAAATAATTTTTGCTATCGTATTCGGCCTGCAAAAAAAAACATAGCTCCAAGAGACTTTCGAAAGTTGATTTCGATGGCCTTGTCTATCACTTTTGGAAATGTGCGAAAATTACATGAAATATTATGTCATGCCGCACGATTTCTAAGAGAAAAACAATGGGTTATTGAAAATGCCTTTGTTTTATTCCTCGAAAGTCTTTGCGATCATTTGTATACATAACGCACGCAATGATGGTGACAGCAGACACCTTAAGAGGCGCCACTTTTTTCATCGGTAATAGTGGGCGTATGATACGAGCTCCACGGGCAATACACTACATAACCGGATTCCATGAACATCAACTCAAAAAACGCAATAGCAACCCTATTTTGAAGAAGTAGACCCTGTCAATACTATTGTTTGTTATACAACGCTAACCTTATTCCTAACTCCAAGCCTAAACAACCCTAACCTCAACTCTAACCATAAAACTAACCCTAAGCCCAAATGTTATAGGTAATCCTTACGCTACATATTAATAATAAAGCCAGGGTCAATTGTTACGGGAATAAAATTATGTCAGAGCACCGAATATATCTGTTTCATCTTCAAGCACAATAATCATAATCTTATAGCTATTAAAGTTTCATTCCAATCGTTATTGTCACTATGCCTTTTCCTATTTCTCTAGACACCCGTCAGACAATACTGCATGGGGATAAGTAAAGATCGCGCTTCTAAAAGTTACACAAATAAAAAAAAAATGAGTCAGATTGGTGTTAGAATTGGGCCACTTCGATAAAAAGTAAACAACGGCGGTCTAGTATTTGTTATATTCGTCAGCCAACCACGCCCATAACCGCCTACCACTGTCGTACACCCCTAATCCAGACTCATATGGCACGGGCGCGGGACACTCCCTCTCTTCAAACATGTTAATAAAGTGGGTATTTCCTCACCACAAAAATACTGTCTGGTCACCTGCCACCAAACTGATAAGGAAAACACACAAAGTGTATGCGTAGAATATTTGATGTGCTTTGAATAATATACCATAATTGTTAATCTAGACGCAGTTGTAAGTAATATACATTATACAAACGTATAATAACAGTAGAATTAAAATGACGGCAAAGCCTTTCAAAAGTACCTTCATAAGTTGACATTTAAATCAGGCAGATGCTTATTTATTTATTTGAAACCTTAATATTTATTAATTGAAATAATATTAATAAATCAAAATAAATAATGATTAACATTTAAATAGCGCTTAATTTACCTACTGTTTCTAAGCGCTTTACCTAATTGATATCCCACACTTATTTGGAGAAAACTAACAAAATAAACTGATAATAGGAATAAATATATGGAAATGCAAATGTATGACAAAAATATAAGGTTGATTGTACATAGAAAAAACTACAAATTTAAAACTATATAATTATAGGAAAACAATGTTGAAACCTCTATATCTTAAATCTAGTGTTTTAAATGTATTCATTTCATAAAACTTAAAGAGAAGGTTAAGTTCTGGGAAGAGGTGAACAGTTATTTGTGAGCATTATCATTGTATTATGAAAGTTTGGAATATCATCAGATAAAAAATGTTCCCTGAAAAGTATGGCTCTTCAAATGCGTTAATATTTTAAATATGGCATGTAAAATCCTAACAATCTGGACGGATTTTATACCACATGTTCGCGTAGTCCCATATACATCTTTCTATGTACAATGCTTACTTTACCAATTTTTTTATCATTTTGACTCGGATGATTCCAGAACCTTGCAGTATGCACAGATACTTATATGCTAGATGATCAACCTTTTCTGATCGACTCCAAAACGTTTCTTTCACAATGCAATCGCATGACCAGAACTCAACTTAATCTTTAAGGTTTCCATTCAAATTTCGCATGGGCATGGATGAAAAAAGGCTCGTAACCCACAGTAGTATGGAATCCAAGCTACAGTATAAAATCCAATGCTGCAGGGTGGGGGGGGGGGGGGTGCAAATCTACCGAGCCGTCTGTAACAAAACAAGGTTAAAGAGGAATATTGAATAAATGTTGTTTTTTCAGTTTGCTTTGCCGAGACTCGTCCGTCTCGACCGAAAGGTTAATTAAAGGTTATGATGAAAGACTGTATTGTCATATCATAAGCTAGACTATACAGTCATGATAATACACCAGACAAGAATAATAATATTATTGTGACGTCAGGTGACTTAGCATGCAATTATGCAGTATAAGCAATTTAATATATTTAGTGTCTTGTTATCATTTTGGTTGTTATTTTTGTTGTTTGGTTAAGTAAATTTAGTAAATCTTGAACGTGTCTCCCCCCCCCCCCCCAACAAAAAAAAAAGCTATTCTCCATTCGTGTAAAATAATTCATGATTAAAAAGTGTAAAACCACATACTGCTAGGTATTGTAATGAGAAAGTGAACTATCATACAGAGGTTTCATGATTCTGAGCCGTTCTTAATACCTCACAAAACTTTACATAAAAGCTCTGTTTGTGCAAAGTCGATCAGTTTTCATGTTGTTGTTTCTACACATTTATATTCATACATTTAATTCTCAAACAACTAAAATACTAATTCGCCATGATGGAATAGAGATGATCAAACAGTTAGATTAACACTTTGAACATACTGGATCAAATAAAACGTTAAATCGTTCCTTGTCCTTTTTAAATGGTAATTCAATATTTTACTTTCTGGAGTATGCCGATATATCATTTAAAGCAAAGTAACTTTAGTTCATTGCCTTCATAAGATGAAGATAGGTTTCCTGGAGAAGACGTTAGGATATATTTTCGTTGACACATCTGACCTTCACCGATTTTAATGAAAACTCCAGCTGCATGGTTTAAGACGAAAACTTCAGCTGTATAGTAACCTACATGTTTTATTATTGATTTGAAAGCCCGTACAGAGCAGTGGGATTTATGCCATGACTCAGTATTAATAGTGGAACGCCCTATGGTCAAATCTTGAACATTATTGGGGTAACGCCTCACACAAATTGTTGCTAATGTTAGGTGTTTTTTGTTCTTCTAAAATGTATAAACCTGTTACAACGTTAATATCAAATAAAAATACACAATAAGCACAAGCAAACAAACAAACAAACATAAAAAGGGACAAATATAACCTGGGCATCCGTGGGTAAAACATGTACTCCTATTTGTGTTATGGCGACACGTGACACCCCAACCCCGGTCAAAAATGCTATCATACTTCAGCGAAGTGACAGATTTGTGTTTCCAGTTCCAACTCTCTATCTTGAACTCGATCAACATAACTTTGTCTTCTTCATTCCAAATGAATCATGCACAGTTTTAACATTTTCTTTTACCACGTTTACACTATTCCCTGTAAAACAAAGACATAATAACAACACTGTTCACAACGTTGTCCCAGAGCAAAGGGTTGCATCCTTGAATACCCTTGCACTATTCACCTTATTGATCGAAGGTCTATTAGGGTGTGAGCGTCTTTTGTTTCCAGAAAGCGTGCATTGTTAAAACCGATTACTGCGAGTTCGAATCCGTGATTCAGATTCAAGCGAACAAAAAACATGCATTGAATTGAATCTGAAGATCAATAGAATACGGTGAACAATGCGAAAAATCCATACATTACTAGTTGATAGTGAAGTATTGTATGGACGAGGATGTTGAAGAACATATGAGAAGGAAGAGGGAATGCGAAAAATACATGTATACACTCTTCAATGGTATTATATAGCCTTATAGGGCTCCACATAATATGCGCAACTTAAAGGAGTCGGTGCTGGAAATTTTAGGACCTGTATGTGAATGCACATTACCCTGTTTATAGATTTATAATAGGGGGAGAGAGGGGCGCTGAATAAAAAGAAACGGGGGAGGGGTGGCATGAACATTGGATTCTTGCATGTCAATAGCGAGCACTGGATATCAGTAGAGCCTGATAGATTAAATACCAGATGAGAAATTGTGTTGCTGGTAATTACGTTTGGAAATTTATAATGGGGGGGGGGCTGATTAAAACAAATAATTGGCATATGAGCACTGAAATCTTGAAGGTGTTGAGCCCTGGATATCAGCCTCATAGACTAAAGATCAGATGAGAAATTTAGTTGCCGGTAATTATGCTGTATGTATTACGTTTACAGAGTGTTCAAGTAAAAAAAAACGATTACAGTATTTAAATGGGTTTGAGTCAACAACTTAATAAAACTAAAACATGAACTCCTAATCCGATTATAAAAAGTCCGATATAATGGTTGTTAAGATACAATGTTCTATTGTTTAATACCTGCACATTTCAACTGGATAACCAAGGAAAAAAGGCACAAAACTTTTCTATTTCGGACAATACAAATACGAAAGTTAAAATAAAGCATTGATTCTATTGCTTTAGTCCCGTTATTTAGACTCGAAAATAATGATTTATTCATTTGTCTGGATGCCCATTCTTCTGTTCTTATTTGTTCAGCTCTCTAACTTCATTCAGCGTGAATTGGGATCATAATTGACATAGAGGGACAAGAGATCCCTCCTTCCTTTATCTCCACCATTAAACCACTCAGTTCTAAAAATACATGACAAGTTAAATGCTGTAAACTTTAGACCCATACAAAGTCCGAATAAACGAGTGACGTACACAATGAAGTGCATGGACAGTGTATACATTCCACACTCAATATTTAACTCCATGCATTGAGATGCCATTTAATATTTGATTGTGAACTGGTTCTATATTTAAAGAGCTATTCGCAGTGTCTAACCTCGAGTGTAAACAATGCGTCTCCCATTTCTTTCTTTATCCATCACGAATCTCCTTACTGTAGGAGGAAAATGTACACAATGGCTGAAAGGGGTTCCCCAGCGAGCAAAGAAGTTGGTAAATAATTATATAAGGGGGCATTCAATGCTCCTTTTTGTTGGATTATGAGTCGAAATTTGCTAGAGATTTCGCATGTCATCGTATGTTTAAGATAGCATGTACAGATAACGATGCCGAGTGACCTTGCTCACGCAAAAGAAGAAGAAGAAGAAGAAAAAAAAGGGGGGGGGGGGTAAACATTATTTTAAAAAATCTGTACTTCTTCCTTTGTTTTAATTATAACTCCGCCTTCGAAAATCATCTTGTGTTATATTTCTTTGCTTCCTCCCTCACTTTTACTTTTCCTTCTATTCGCTTTACCAGTGGGTCCTAAACATTAGCATTTATTCGCAAAGTAGGAAGTCGCATGAAATTGTTTTGTTAGTTCGGTTGTTCGTTTTACCTGAGGCTGACTGCTTAGAATGCGTGTGTATGCTTGTAAGTAAGCAACCAGGAAACCGACGGATTTAAGTCCTCTCCGGGGACTTGTTACAAAGGGCACGAGCGCATCGACTTGGTTTCGAACCGGGGACTTCCCGGTTACGTGACCACTGCTCTCACATTGAGCCATCGCGCCTCCGTTCTTGTATTCTTTTTCTTCATTTGTAAGAGAAAGGAGGAGGTAGGGTACGTGGACTTTATTTTTCTATTAAAAAAAAAAAAAAGTTTCTCCTTGCCCTGACTGCAAATACTTTGATCCGAGTTTCCTCTTTTAGAAGTACTATAACTCTCGTGAATATCATTACAGTTTACGGGACACATTCCTAGACAAACACTCCATAATATCATTAGAATATCATAATGCATGCATGCTATTGACTGTTTGTAGAATTAATTTACAGTGATCTTACCTTCAGCCGTGTAAACCGACGCTCTATAACCTCTGGCCTGGGTTGAGGCCGTATATCTGTGGATTTAAACAAAAGTGAAACAAAGATTAATCACAAAAAAAGAAGAAACATTAAGAAGAAGAAGAATACAATAAATATGGTGAGTTACAAATTGTTGCCAATAAACACAAAATACACAATGTAAATGACCTTTAGAATTCGAACGATGAATTCCAAAAGAATCGCACTTTCCTGTGGCAGCTAGCTACCCCAAGAATACTTTTTACCAATATATTTATGTGTTTCATGACCAGATAAAATTTGGAACACTGCCTTGTGAATGAGGAGAAGATGTGATTGTAATGGATGGGGGTGAGAATACATAAGGTGGGCTGTATATACAGGAGATTGGGTAATATTAGCACAAACTTTACCCTCAGTCTACAATCAAGGACAACCATCTGCTAAGACATTACATGATTAATCAATGAAAGTAAACCACGCCCGGATTGTTTCACCCTGGAGAACTGCCCTAGGACAATTACCCTATTGAGATATAACTAATAAAAATAAAGTAATCTTGTCATGAAGATGTGCCTTCAGTTGAAGGAACGCAAAGCAATATATTGTTTTGAATCAAGAATATTTCAACAAGTCTTAATTACAAAAAACTATCTAATTAATCGTTTTGAAAATACGAATTCATATATGAATGAATATTATTGTTTCTATTTCATTCACTTAACCATTTTCATATTTTGCTTCAATCGGCTCTACAATGGAAGAGTTAATTAATCACACTCCATTTACAGTGTAAATTTGCACATTTCTCGAGCAAATCTGGAAACGCCTAATTTGAGGAATACACGCAGAGAAAATGTCACAAAACGTACGGCATTATGCATGCAAAACTGGATCCAAAGATTGATATGTTTACAATAGAAATATGTCTGTCGCAGGCTACTGACGTCACAGCCAGGCATCGAGGTGTGAATTAACAATTTGCTCAGTCGTTGAGTTATGCTTATAAATCTCGGGGATTAATGAAGTACATAAACACACTCGCATAAATATCGTATTTTTTAATTGACTAAGTTACAATGACAATTGTAATTGAAATATCAACCTAATCAGACAGTTTTCAAGACCACTTTTAAGTCCCTTTATAAAGGAATACAAGCTCTATACATAGCAAGATTGTTGTGAGCGTATTATTCGCTTTGATTATCACGACTCGAGAACATGAATACAGTTATAATTCAGTCAGACCGATTCTTGGTAATTTTGGGTAATGAATATAATATTTCGTCCGGTCTGATGTCGGTCTTGGTGGTGTGACTGGCACATCGTTTGTGTCGTAAACCAATGATCAGGAAATGGTGCACATGGGAGGAGGAGGGCGGTGCACCGGTTATCGGAGCGAGGGTGGACGTTTAATGATGAGAATGAAAAACAAGAGAACAGGAGTACCGAGTGGGGAGATGGGATGGAAACGTAGTTGTTGGTGTGCGTATTTTCTTTCTTTTCTTTCTTCATTCATTCCTTTCTTTCTCCCGTCCTTTCTCTCTCTCTCTCTCTCTCTCTCTCCCCTCTCTCTCTCTCTCTCTCTCTCCCCCTCTCCCCCTCTCCCCCTCTCTCTCTCTCTCTCTCTCTCTCTCCCTATCTTGATATTTCCCGAGTTCTCTCTTCACCCCTCTCTCTCTCTCTTTTCATATTCGCCCTTACGTTGATGGGGATGTATACACTACCCATGTGCAAAGTACCCGAAATAGACATGATATATCAAAACCTCTTTGACGAGGTTAAGTAATCACAGCCATGTAATTAGACCTTATTACTGATTGAAGTGCATAGCAAATAACAACGGATAACCAGATATAAAACCCACACTACATTAGTAAAGGTAAACAACATTGCCAGCCAAGGCTGTGAATTTTCGGATTTAATTTATGTTTGTAGATGCCATCTGTCAATACAGTCTCAGGTTTAATATTTACTCTTATTAGATGTGGAATTAAAAAAAATAATGAAATCATCGAAAATCCGTTTTTCCCTTTATTGTCGGTTTGGTGTATCCCTGACGCCACTGTTTAGAATTTTAGCATCAAGGCCTAATATAGGTCTATCTGAGAATTTCTTTTTCCCGGAACAAGTTTAAGTTTGGAAGGTAAAGGTCATTTAGAATACTATTATTACATCTTACATCATTTGTAGGTGGTATATTCTATTCTTTCTGGGTTGTTGTTTTTTTGTTGCTGTGTGTGTGTGTGTGTGTTGTTGTTGTTGTTGTTGTTATTATTATTATGATATATATATATATATATATATATATATTTTTTTTTTTTGGGGGGGGAGGTAAATCTTGGCACGATTTCATTTTGAAATTACCCCGACAGGGATGCATGAAACCCACTCATGACATGTAGGCCTTTGATGCTATACAAATGGAGATCTACATCAGACGCCTGAGACAACCAACATGTATAAATGTATATTACTCCAATAACAAGCATAATTCTGTATAGTGTAATGCAAATTCATGCAATGATTTAGGTAGACAGTTAAAACAGATGAAATGCATGCACCCCCTCGATCTCGCTCCCGAGTCGGCCTTTCTGTCTGTATCAATAACTCTCTCCTAAAATGTAATATGCCATTTCATGACAATTGTGCGATTTACAACTATACAAGTATACATGTACTCATACATTACAATCAGCATTACTACACGTATGGACATCACTGCACGATGTAGTACTACGGTATATGATCTGAACACAATGGCACCTGTTGCATGTACTATAATAGTGACCCCTGACATACCTCTTACGCCTGCCTACACCAATGTCCTGAATAATTAGCTCTAGCAGAAGGAACTATCCAAGGAGAAAGCGACGATGATGAACCATGCAAGAAATAATGCAGCATTGCTAAAAGCGTTGTCAGATATCCTCTCAGGCGCCATATAATTCAAATATACATACACGACATTCGCGTGCACGACACTAGCGTATGGAAGTCAATAGCCATCAATACAGGTTAAAATCTGTTGAATGCAATTATACAGTGCTTTTCCAGCGTGAACTCATGGTCGACGGCACTCGAAGTCATGCACAATGGAAATGAATTGAAGGAATTTAAAAGAGGAATAAGAATAGGTAAACAAACAATTTACACGCTGGATATCTTACCATTTGTTTTTTTTCTTCAACCACATGAGCTGATCGAAGGAGTTAACTACATGCCTCATTAAGCAGTATGTATACGAGGTCGCGAGCCAATGTGACATAAGCAATGTATAGAGAGAAAGAACTCGAGAGAGAGAGAGAGAGAGAGAGAGAGAGAGAGAGATAATTATGGGGAAGAGAGAGAGACAGACAGACAGACATACACAGACAGAGAGAGATAGAAAGAAAGAGAGAGACAGACAGACAGACACACAGAGAGATAGATAGAAAGAGAGAGAGAGAGAGGGGGGGAGAGAAAGACAGACAGACACAGACAGAGATAGAAAGAGATAGAGAGAAAGACACATAGAGAGAGTAAGACAGAAAGGGAAAGAGAGAGAGAGAGAGAGATGGAAAGGTGCGCCAAAATCGATTCGAATAGATTCAAACGCATTATCGTCTAGAGATTCTATTACTGTATACGTATAACTGATGGGTGGAAATCGGATTAGTTGAAGGGGAAATAAAAAGGTTACAGGTCTTGTTTTGTGTGATTGACGTAATAAAAATACCTAAAGGAATTCCGGAAAGGGGTAAAGCCCATAGGTGTGGTGGGGCTAGAATAAGTGTGTATCGTGTATTACTCCCCCCCCCCATTCTTATAGTGTTAACAATAACATGGTTTTCAACGACAAAAGTATAGTATCACTGATGTATTATTACTACTATTGTACTTTACTGTAAATATTTCCCCCAAAATGTAGTCAAATTATGATTTATATTACTTCAGCTAGTTATGATTGGAAGAGACGATTAGAAGGACCGGTGTCTTGTTTCATTTAAAGAAAAATAACATTGTGTTACACTAATTCTTATATTGACAGCTCCTTCAATCCTCTGAAAAAGTGATGATGATGATGATGATGATGATGATGATGATAGTGATCGGAGGTGGTGGCGATGATGATAGTGAGAATACATTATGGTGGTAATGATGATGCTTATGCTGATGACAGTGGTAATATTTCAATTTAATTCAATACTTTAATTTTCATAAATCATACATAGAAATTTGTTTGTTTCCATGTTTTATACAAAAGACACAAAATGGATATGATGACAATAAAATACATGTATGATATTGATATATACAAACGGGGTGCAATACGAGGCACAGGAGAGATCATTTTTATGTCGTTATTTTTGATAGTGCTCTAGATAGGACCGGTGTCTTGTTTCATTTAAAGAAAAATAACATTGTGTTACACTAATTCTTATATTGACAGCTCCTTCAATCCTCTGAAAAAGTGATGATGATGATGATGATGATGATGATAGTGATCGGAGGTGGTGGCGATGATGATAGTGAGAATACATTATGGTGGTAATGATGATGCTTATGCTGATGACAGTGGTAATATTTCAATTTAATTCAATACTTTAATTTTCATAAATCATACATAGAAATTTGTTTGTTTCCATGTTTTATACAAAAGACACAAAATGGATATGATGACAATAAAATACATGTATGATATTGATATATACAAACGGGGTGCAATACGAGGCACAGGAGAGATCATTTTTATGTCGTTATTTTTGATAGTGCTCTAGATAGGAAAAACTACGTTCATTAAATAAACATCGGAAATCAATACTGATCAATACAACTACGAGTGGGGAGAATATATCTAAATGTAATCCGAATATCAAATATTTGACCTTAATTGTTCCTTTATATGTTATATTAATATTCAAACAGGTATTTGAAGAGACCGCTGGACGATTAATTCAAGTTCCATAGATCAAAATATATAAATGCGTCTCATCATTTACAATAATGAAGATAATGACGACGATGGTGATGACGATGATTATGATTATGATGATAACTATATGAGTGGTAAATTAGATGACGATTATGATGGTGATGATGCTGATGATTACAATAATGATAATGATGACAATAGAGTGATATGACTATGTTGTTGTATGTGACGGTGGTAATGATGAAGATGATAATAATCATGATAATGATATTGATAATGATGATGATTTTTATATGAAGAGTATGAAGATGAAGACGATGAATAAAATGGCGATAATGGCGATTGTGTTAGTATTTTTTGCACGTATGTGTAAATAATACACATACATTTTCAAGGTGTCTCTATGTTAGTTTGTTCATTATCATCAATCACAACCAAGCATATATCCATTAACGTCAAATCCTATCCCATTCAACCGAGGCTAATTATTATTATAATGATAATCACAAGCGTTGAGTAACGTTCACAAAAACCTTTAACAGAGTCTACCCGCGCAGTACTTTCCCCCACTATCAACAAAAATCGAAATGATATTATTGATCAAGTTCATTATCTTCCAAGAATTTAGCCTTCAATACAGACCCTCGCGGATTACTCATGCCGCGGAGGTGTAAGTTTCCCGCGCATAATGCATGCGGAATATTTTACACACAATATATACCAGACACTGCTTTCGTTACTGTTTGTATGTAATGTGTTGAGACTCTTATTCAGTTAGTCTGTATATTGAAGATTTGAAATTGTTGGGGCTAACGAAAAACCGATCGATGGGCACGACGGTATATTACAGCTGGTCTTTTGATATTGAATTCAATAGAATATTATGCCATATTGGTTTAAGCTGTGCCTCGTGAATTAGATCAGAGAAACGTTATCAAGTATGATTGATTCGAATATAAACATATGTGTATAATGCAACAGTCAATTGACAATATACATTTTCATCGTTGTTTAAATCTGACACGTATCAATAGCAATACGAATGGTATTAGATTGTTTTATTATATTACGTTTTAAGATTAAAACTAAGATTAACATTTAAACTAAAATGATTAACAACGATATTAGGCTTAACTGTTATGCAAAGTGGTTTGATTTAGGTCACGGTGTTTCATACTCTGAAAAGTTCGCACCACCAATGCTGTCGTTTTATTTTCTCAAAAATCTTGAAGGCTATGTAATCCTTGCAAGAACATTGATGAAAATATTGCTTTTATCACGATCATCATCATAATAATCATCATCATCACCTTCACCATCATCATCAATATCATCGTTATCATCATTGCAATCAACACCACATGCACCACTACCCCCATCATCATGATAATCATCATCATCATGACCATCACCACCACCATCATCAACATCACATTACATCGTCATCACCCTCATCATCATCATTATTGTCATAATAAAAATAATATTCAGTTCTTTTATAGCGCATAATATGTAATGAAATAAGATCTCTATGCGTTCGAAAGAGCTCTGGAAATTATTACCCTATCTTTAGCTCCGGCAGCCGTAATAAGCGCACAATGCATTTCAAGGAATATTCCTACCAGGTACCCATGCCATAGTCAAAGAGAACACCCTTGTATCACCAATTTCTAGTTAACGACGTGCCTGTCATCCATGATTTTGGTCACTTGTTATGGTCATTTAAGGGATCGGGTAATATTGTCTCAGATTCTGAAACAAAATCCTGGATTTAGCTCATGCTGCAATGATAATTATAAACCTTTAGGTCAGTCAGGGATCACATGACTTTTACATACTGATTATCAAGATATTTATGTATTTATGATTGAAAATCGAAATTTCATTTTGCGTTTTCCTAACGGTTTTCATAACACTACAGTCTAGTGGGGAAAACGAGTTGGTAAAAACTGGTCACTCAAAGATTTTTATTTTTTGGAGGCACTTCATGATCATTTTGAAGCGCATTTTTTTTTAGGGCTTCATTATTACACCATATCACAGACACTGATAACACGTAGGGACGTGCATCTCAGATTTAACATTGTTAAACGATGCCTTTAATACTTACACCTGAATTGATAAGTCTCTCCCGTTTGTATCATCTTGCTGCTGTATGTATATATAATCCAAAGAAAGAATAAGATCCACCTTCTGATTGATTTACGTTCCCCACTTAGTATCTCCTCACTCTATCCAACATGTCACATCGTATACATAAATTTAAGGTTGAATAATGCGGTATTCATCGCGAAATATAGCCATCCATCAGATTGATTGATAATATTCAAAGTAGATAAATCGTTGGAACGCTCCCAGCGCGCATTCATTATATCAAATTGTCAAGAAGAAAAAGGAACATTGAACATCCAATTCAAACCATCATCGTGATCATACATCCAAAATCGGCAAGGTTATTTCTCCTAATCGCTGTAATGATGAATCAGACGACCCCAATAACGTGATTTTTGCCGCGCTTTCTGCTATTTGGTGGTGTCGTCTGTTCAACAAAAAGCACGGTGAACTCACTGATTCCAGAATCATATTGCACACAATGATGATAACATCTGATTATGAATAATACTGACACCTGCTCCATCAACTGATACGTGTATATTATACCAACCACTATCAACAACGGATCAACATATGTTCATTTTCATTGTCCTCGATGTCCCCCATTTCTCTTTTGTATAAAAAGGGGCGTTCCTGACGAATCTGGGGAGAAAATATGTGAGCTTTTGATTGTGAGTCGCTGATTAATTTGCGGAGTGGAGGTAGTGGAAGCGAGAGTGGTATCCAGGGTTTATAGATGCCTAGGTGTGGAAGATGAGAATGAGATGATGGTCAATACTCGTGAAGCCATTAAACCATTGATTGTGTTTGATGAGGGGGTTGGGTTGGAAAGGACAGGACGTAATGCGATGGATGTCAGAAGCAGTGATAATGTATGCGCAATTTTCGAATGCCATTTTGAGTTTGTAAGTGATGGAAAGAGAGGGATTAAATATGCAAGATTGTAATCGGCTTGATGTCATTACCGCATCATTGCCATTTGGATTGAAGATGCATTATGCTGTGTTATTTTGCTCTGTAAATTTATTTGCCCATTGGATTCTGTTAATACCTTTTTTTATGATTTTTTGATAATTTCGTGTATGCATATTTTCTATTTTATGCAGGCTCCGTCACATATAGGGCAAAGGGGAATTTATATTTACCGCCCTCTATTGTAGAGTCATCGATATGAAGAGAGAAGAGAGGAGAAAGAGAGAGACAGAGAGACAGAAAGAGAGACAGAGAGAGACAGAGAGAGACAGAGAGAGAGAGAAAGAGAGAGAAAGAGAGAGAGAGAGAGAGAGCATATTTCCAAGTGCAAAATCCCAATCAATATAGCATTCGCACAATCGAATACTGTGAATAATAGTGTTACAAGGTTATTATACAGCACACGCCTTTGTTTTTCACGCTCCAAATGAAGATCACACCTAACTAAATATAGAGCCGCAGACAATAGTAGATATAGCAGTATCAATCCTCGGAATATTGGGGGTGGGGCTGGAGGTTCACAGAATGGTATGAAAGAGACGAATGGACCCTAGGATCGTTTTTTTCTTCTTCAAAGTCCCATGTACATAACATGTATGCTACACGCACCTCGACTACCAAGTGACTTGAAATTTTGATTAAACATTACTTATTTGTAGTCAGTGCGTAGGAATACGGGAGGCAAGTGACTCCACGTTCCCGGCCGGCCCATCAATTGGCGCTAAGGGAAAGAGCAAGAGAGAGAGAAGAAGAAGAAGAAGAAGAAGAAATAAAACAGGAGAGGGGGAGGCAATGTGAAAAAAGAACGGACACGTCCCCCTCCCATCCCATATCCGATGAACCTAGTACCCCGTCGCCAAATACTCCCACTCCGCCTCTCAGCCGCTGGTCCCTCTTTGACATGTATTCATGGTTCTTTTTTTTTCTACATTCTCAATATATACAGACGTTCAAGGTTCCACACTGCCGAGACAAATAACTTGTACATTGTGTACTTTTTCAATTACAATGTTATTTCCTCGTCATGATTTTCTTTTGTAAATCTGAAATTAAAGTATGTGCAGCAAAATATGAACTGCCTTTTAAATCTAGTTGTGTCGTAGGGTCTATGAAAACTAGAACTTTCGAGATTGGTTATACTTCAATATGTCCAGGCAGGGTAGAATCCAATCTCGTCAATGTTTACATGACTGTATGGGCAGGGTCATCCTGTACTTTGCCCTAGTCTTAATATAGCGGTGATAGCAAAGTGCTTTAACTAATTTACGTCATCATGATGCTTACGAAGTTCCGTAATCAGTTCACAGGAGGGCAGCTAGTATCATTATATAATTATGGACAAAAATCAGAGATATTTTGTTACATATACTCCTATACCGAGCATATCTGGGATTTGGGCCACGGTGACTGTATACTTATTGATAGCTCAAATAGAGTCAAATACTGGTTAAGTGATAGTTTGAATTTACGATTCATTTACTTGGTATAAAGTATTGGACATTGAAATAGCAAATACCATAATAGTCTGTCCCATAAAAGCAAGTAAGATAGAGATAGACAAAAACAGACAAATTGTATTTTCATTCTTCACCATGATAGGGATGAAAACGAAATCATCAATACGTAATTCATAAAGACTGAGGTGTGATCCCCTTATACTTCACATGCATCTTTGTATTACTTATACGTCTTTAAGCCTTACAGGGGTGGGACAAAGGGAGATGTGAGTTGGTTAAGAGGTCATGTCCCTAGCATGGTCAGCTCTCTGTCTTCGCCTACAAACTGACTCAGCGGACCCCGGTTCGAGGCTGACAGCATGTCCACACACAGAAAGAATTATCCCGAAACTCTATGAAGAAACGTATTATAATGACGTTAAAGGCACTATGTCCCATTTGCAGGCCCAAAAAATGACATAGTACCTTTAAAGGTCGGTCCCCAGACGTAAAAAATCATATCTTAATGATACACGTCTGTAAAAACCCAATTTACATACACAATTTATCTTGTCATGTCATAATTGCCAGGGACAAATGTGATAATGCACCTTTTTGCAGCACAGATACCAAGCAAGCAAGGATCGAATCCGAACGAATGTACCACAGTATATTTTCTACATGACCCTGACACAAGGTCAGCTTCGTACACATTCATCAATCACATCATATCATCTCGTTTACCCAGGGTAGCCTCATCAGTATCAATAATGCTCTTCACGAGGGCCCTACTATTGTTAGTACCCCTGTCATGTCATCATTGCCAGGTACCCATGAGTTTACCTGGGTAAGGAGGGGGGAATGTGGTAAAGCACCTTATGCAGTAGCGGTACCAAGCAATGATCGACTCCAAATAAATGAATGTACTACGGTAAATTTCTACATAGCCTTGACACAAGGTCAGCTTTTTAAACAATCTTCTTTCACAGTTCGCAGAAATCGAAACAGTTTGATAATTTCAGTAAATCAATTGTGATGGTTGAATGCACCATTCATCGAAAGATCGTGGTTGTGATTACTTTTTGTACAGGTAATTGGTTTGAAGAGCAACTAGGAAACGTTGGCGGCATTAAATTGCCCAACCGATCGCACACCCCATATAAAAACACTTTGAAGAACTATTTGTCAATGATATAATAAATCATTTCCCATAAAACGAAATCGAATTTTCAACAGCGAATTAAAAAGAAGAAACGAGACCATAAATTGGCTGACAGTAATAGATGAATTTTTAAGAATTTCAAGAATTTCAAGAGCAATATCCCGATATTCTCTTCATTGGGGGTGTGCCAGACATAGAAGGTATAACCTTTTGGTTATCCACGAGTAACCCCAAAAGAAGATTCTTTGATCTAACCGAAAAACATTGTTTATTTCACGAATTAAGATCAGAATGAATTGAACTAATTTGATTTAAAAACGCAAATGAGAGGCACAATGCGCACCACTACAAATACTAAACAACGTCTTATCAAACTAAGCAACCTTAGCATATCTCAATGAATGACATTACGTGAAAATGCCAAGAATGGATAAATAAGTATTATCCTAGCATCAAAGTATCATTTATAGACAATATTAAAGTTGCCGAGTAAAATTACTGACATTAATACTTTTCCTAACACAATTTTCTATATCATCACTCGATATTGCTATGATGGATTTTTTCTCATTATTAGTCTACTGAGGAAAAACAAAATACAGTCGGATTATTCTCAACATTACTTTGATTATCGAACGTTAATGCCTATTCTTTACAGCAGCATTTGAAATAATACTTTCCATACAATTATTTAGAATGTAGTAAGACGAAGTAATGTAAACCCATTTTAATAACTTCATCGATCGTTATCCCCAGTTGTCTAAAGAAGGTGTTTTAATGATAAAAAGAACATGTAGTAGTATTATGAAAATGGTGATTTACTATCATTTCTTCTCTTTAGGTCCCTGGTAATTATATTTACACAATGATACTTCCTTATTCTTTTGTAAACATGAGGTGATTTGCGAGAGTCATCATTGTTATATTTGTTGAGGTTTTGTTCCCAATTATGGTATCAAAAGGAACTCGTATGTAAATATGTACAACTAAATCATTCATACCCCTTGTAAATTTGATGTTTTTTTTTGTGGTGGAATATGGGCCTTTGTTGAATACTTGTAGATGTAAGCTTTGATATGTCACATTCTCACGAAATATAAATCAGGAACAAGTGCATTTTTCAAAATTCCTAACAAATCAAACAAATTGTTAGGGGTATGAATAATTTAGTTTTTTAACTCTATATTCTGTGAAAACAAATATTATTGATAATGTCTAATCCCAGATATAAAGTTTATCAATAAAATAAACTTATTTGGGAAAATTGAAAAGGAAAGCTCAACCAAGAGCACAGTCCCTGCACAACCCTCACAAGACATAAGGCGTGTTTATAATTTCAAAAATATCCCATCTTCCACTGTATGGGCAGCGGAATGAAATCTCTACCACACCCAACACTACACTTTTGCAGACAATGTGAGAAGGAAATAGCCATCATTTTTTTTCTAGTCACGATTTCTTGCCCTTTTTTTAAATCAAATAGAGTTTGATAAAATATGTTACGAATTCTGAAAAAGCTGCAAAACAGCATTGTGAATAAATGGGTAAATTTCACTTCTTCTTGATGGGCTATTTTAACAAATTGTCTTTACTTTGTTTGTATTATCATTATATTGTTGTACCTCACTGCCAATGACAATCATCTCTCTCTCTCTCTCTCTCTCTATCTTTCTAACTAGTAGCTATAATTTCTCCCCTCCTACTAGTATTCACACCATTCCCCCTCTTTCCTTTCGTTGTTTCCACCCCCTCTTCTCTCTCTCTCTCTGTCTCTTTATTTTGCTCTATTCCCTCTCCTCAGCTATATCCCATCGTACCTTTATTTCTCCTTCCTTATATATTTGATATCACATGTGTAGGCTTATTCATGCAATGAATAATTCGTTGTATTTTTCGTTATGTTAATACTATATTTTATTTGTACAATCTATGTTTATAGTATCATTGTTTATATTGTATTAGTCTAGTTGTTATAGTAGACCAATACGTGAATCAATAATGAATGAATATACCGAACATAAGTGTATACACAATACTTTAAAATAGACATAATATTACCAGGGTTAAAATGGGGAAGTAATTTCCCGAAGTTATTTAGATATATAGCACACATTGTTTGTGCATTTTTCCTTCACCAAATATTTGTTTTAAAGTGTAGGTCTAAATATATCATTACAATTAAACTCGCTGCTCACGTAGCCTATTTTATAGTCTGTGTACAGCTAAGCTCTTTCGGGATTCACCAACTAACTACGTATCATGACAATTGTAAGATAACGTCTAGTGTACATGCTAATACTTATGCGACGAAACTTATGTGGCGTTAATATTCACTTCTGAATGATAAACGCCTATAAACCAAAACAACAACAACAACAAAACAAAATTTCTTTTAGCAGCCATTTTGGAGGGGAATCTCAATTTGTGCTTACTGAATGATTGACATGTCCCTGATGATGTCATGACCGTCATCGTTAGGAAAACAGGGCCCTGTTTCATAAAACTTGATATCGATAACAAGTTACAAGCTACTGTTATAAGCTACTGAAATCAAGGCATCTGATTGGCTGAGAGCAAATTTGTCATAGAAATTTAGCATTTGTTATAGATAACAAGTTTTATGAAACGGGCCCCAGAACCTGACGGACCAATATTCGACACCTTTTTCTTTGGAAGCTTCTCTCAGTGGGATGGCTATGTACACAGTGAATCATCACAAAATGTGAGAACCATACCCAGCAAACACAGAACGTTTTCAGAACGTTTTCAAAACGTTTTTTTTAGGTCCTGTACGTCTTCGTCCTAAATGAACGTTTTAAAAACGTTTATATAACATTAAAGTTTGGACTTCTCATTTACGTCAAAGTTTAGGTTTTTGAGAACGTTTAATAAACGTTTTTTGGACGTTACAAAATTAAACGTTTGGTATAGGACGTTTACAGAACGTTTGATATAGGACGTTTACAGAACGTTTGATATAGGACGTTTACAAAACGTTTGTGGACGTTACAAAATAAACGTTTTGTACATAACGTTCACAGAACGTTTTATATACGTCCAATTCAATAAATCAACTAAGATTTTTTTTTAAACAAATACCAGAATTAAGCATCATATTTTGTCTACGTCCAACTACTAAGGATAAATAAAAACAAATGAAAACAGATCACTAAAATACTGTAGGCGATTTCTTGAATTGAAATGAAAACGAGATTTGTTTGTTTTATCATATAAATGCATACACAATTCATAAACAAAACAAAACAAAACACAAGCAAAACATATTTTTATACATTTTACATACTCAATTTTATTACCGGTAATTTCAAATCATTTATCTTACATCTTTACACAACAACGAACGAGGCCGCCGCCGCCGAGGATTGATCGATGACGTCAGCGCTAGCCGTGCCCGGCTGCGACTTTGCGTTTTACACCCTGGCCTGGACCTTTTCCCAATAAATTTCAAGGAACCGACTGGGAAAAGTCTATCCATGACAAGATATTGCGCGCGCACGTAGCTCTTCTGCAATGCTCAACGTACGTCCTATATGTCCAGTACGCGGTACATGTACTTTTGTATCGAGACGTACGAGTGAGAGAAAAACAACGAATAACAACAGAAGGAAATAGAGAAAAACAATAAATAATTAAAGAACAGAGAGGAAACAAAGAATGTCATAAGCAGAGAGAGAAAACAAAAACTAACTTGAAAGAAAGAGAGAAATTAGAGAAGGAATTAATCAAAGTAAGGAAAGAGAGAAACCAAATAATATTATGGTTTTTGTGATTTAATTCCGCCTTCTTCAGGGTTTCAATTTTTGACGTGTAGCCTACTTTCAAACCATTTGCTGATTCGGACCCCCCCCCCCCCTAACACACGTGTACACATATCGACACATACACAGACTACACTCGACATAATATGTGTAATGGTAATGTAATACATAAACTGTGATTTAAATATTGCACTCGTACCATTTTCTATTATTGTGGGATCACGTCTTTCATTTTTTAAATTCATGTCATTTGTTTCTAAGACCTAATTTCTCTAATTCTCTTGACCCCTCTCCCTTCATATTTGTTTTCTAAGACCTCCCCCCCCCCCTCATCTCTCTTCATATTTGTTTTCTAAGACCCATTTCTCCCCCGCCCCCCCCCCCATCTCTATTCATATTTGTTTTCTAAGACCTCTCTCTCTCGACCCACTCTCTCTCTCGTATGTATTTCTCAGACCCCTCTTTCTTTCTCTCTCATTAACCCCCTCTTCATATTTGTTTCTAAGGCCTCTCTCTCTCTCTCTTCATATTTGTTTCTAAGACCCCCCCCCCCCCCCTCTCTTTCTCATTTCTTGATATTTGTTTCTAAGACCTCTCTCTCTCTCTCTCTCTAGCTCTCACTTGAAATCCTATATCTTCTCCCTTAATCTTCAGTATTGCAGCTGCGTACGGTGTGTATAATCGACGTACGTCTGTGCATGTACGATTCGATTTGGAACTGGCGCGTAGACTAGACTCATTCAAGCAGTTTCAATGCTATTTACCGGGAAAATGTCCAGGCCAGGGTGTAAAACGCAAAGTCGCTGCCCGGCTGCGTTATTGTCCGGCTAGCTAGCTAGCCGGCCATGTGCGTGAAAATTACATTGAGAATTTTCCCATTGAATACCGTGTGTGCCTTTGCAAGAGCTATCAAGAAATCCTGAACTATCTACCTAATTTGTGAGACTGCAACACCAATGTAAGTGATATTTTACCATTTTGATATCTGTTAGGTGTTTAAATGTTGTTTGAGTGAATTCGAGACGTGTAAAATGTGGGAAAACATTTAAATGAGTATCGGCTTGTGTCGTGACATGTCTGCATGTAACTCCGGGAAGCTCCAACACCGGCGCGCAGCGTCGGCGCGCCGGTGTTGGAGCTTCCCGGAGTTAGTCTGCATGCTGCATTCATGCATTAGCGATAATAACGTGCATGAAAATTTACTTTTAACCAACCTGTGAGTGTGAATGCAATGTGATACATGCCAAACAAAAAGGCGTATGTTAACCAGACGCGTTACTGTTATTGTTGATTGTTGTTTGATTGAATCCAGAATGATGTGAATTAACCCAACTTTCACCTAACAGTAACACATTAATACATGTCATGTAGCAGAAAGAGTTACTTAAAATCACTGAAAGAACTTGAATTTATTTCTGATATGGTAAAGGTCTACATGTACATTGTAACTGTAAGTTAGTCTAGTAGATCTATGACCGAGTGACTTAAAGTCTTCAGTGAAGATGGCCATGTGTTTCGGACTCCCCACACGTATCCGCACCGCTGGTATTAGATTGCGCGTGGCCATTTTGCCCACTAAATTTCACATTTCCAAACGTGAATACAGCCACACATTTGCACGGGAGTCAAAATCAAGGGGGGGGGGGGGGGTCTGCCTATCATTTGATAGGCAGACCCCCTTTTTTGTTTGTTCATTTGAAAGGGGGCTGGGGCGCAAGCTGGGGCGTGTTTAATAGAATTATCAAATAAAAAAATAATTAAATAAATAAAAAAATAAATAAAAAGGGAGAGGGGGGCTTGCCCCACGACCCCCCCCCTGCAGGGTCCGCTTATGTCCGTGTTATATAGAATTATCAAATTAAAAAAAAATAAAATAATAATAATAATAGGGGGAGGGGGCTTGCGCCCCAGCCCCCTATCAAATGAAAAAAAAAAAAGGGGGGGGTGGTCTGCCTTTGTCCGTGTTGAATTGAAATTGAACAAGAAAACAAAATAAGAAAAACAAAATAAAGACTTTAGAAAAAATGTTTAAGTGGATTTTTTTTTTTTTTTTACCCTTTCATCCAATTTTGATGAAATTTTTAGTGTTCTTGTTAAATTTTACTCTACTTTACATAACATCCCAATTTCAGCCTGGAGTACCACTTTAAGTGCTAACTTAACCCTAATAGCACCTGGGGGGGGGGCCATAATGGCCCCCCCCCTCGAGATTGTTCGCGACCATTCCGCCGCGCAATTTTTTTTGACCGCGCTGCTCGCTGACTTTTTACTTTCAAGTCTTGCGCATCTTTTGACACCATTTTCGCGAAAATCAGGAATACCGTTGTGATGCTGCACGGCCTTTTATACACGCTCGTCCAAACGAAAATGGCTCAAAAACGTGATTTTGTGTACAAACTCAATGCAAATTGAGTTTTCTCACCTTATTTATAAAGATATGATTATTTTCACTTTCTTTGGCTGAAATTAATTTATTATAGCACAATTATGCTTCAAAATAGTTCTATGATAAATTTTACGAAAAAAACACAACAAAAACAAAGGTGGTAGCAAGGTCTGAAATACCCCGGTGCTATTAGGGTTAAGAGAGTTTTCTGAATACCACCCCTGCTGATATACACAACGAATCACCAGCATAAAGAATTTTGTTAGCATTTTTGGCCTGGACATTGTCAATCTCTAGGTGTGCATCAACATACGCTACTTGTATGAGTACAGTAGACCACTGCCTTTGTTGTCGAGTGCTGCGCTGCAATTGAATTTATATGCTAGAAGGATGCTAGATGATGTTTTAAACTACAAACAAAATTTACTATTTTTTACCAAGATGCTACACTGATATAAGAGAGAGAGGTTGTCAATATAAATACAACATCAAAAGTAAGTTCCCCCCTAAAGAGCCCCATCAAATCTTCCAGTGGAAAAATCAAGAAAAAAAAACGTAATTTTTTGTTCATGTTGTGATCATTCAGCCGTTAAGTCACGGATGTCACTAATTTTCGAGAATCTGCTTCCTAACAACCCTAGCTATATCCAATGCTTGGTTTCAACTTGAATAATTTGTTATACTCGAAGATTTGATGGGGTTCTTTAGGGGGAAACTTTCTTTTGATGTGTTTAATTTTGATTTATTTTTATCAAAAAAGCAGGGGTATATTTTTCTGCAAAATTGCTTTCAGATTCTTTCTGTATGTGTTGCATTGTCTGATGCTTTGTACAAGTATTGTCATTGCAGCTTGGTGATGTATTCCTGAAATGCGATAGTTGAAAAGCTGTCGTACATATCAGTCACACTAAAATTACATACTCTTCTTAGCTACCAAAATGACCTAATTTGTTAATGTATTTTTTTTTACTCCTTTTGTTTTCCTAGACAATTTTCAACAGCAGGTACTTCAAAAACTTCAGAAGCTGGAAGATGTCCAGGCCCAGATAGTGGAGACGCTGGCAAACCTGGTTGCCAAATCATCAGTGAGTTTACGGGCAGGTCCTGCCGACCTGCAGGAGCCCTTTGCGGAACCGCTTAAGACAGGGAGTGAATTCGACTTGCTCGAAATGAGACTCGTAGAGTCTGATTTTAAGAAGAGAATGGTAAGTTTAAAAATACTTGCATACTAATTTGGCATTATTTGATCATCCATTCAAATGACTTTGTTTTTCCTTTTTGTACAGGTTTAATTATCTAAACCTGAAATATCCTGAGTTTCTGATTTATACATGCCTTGATTACTTTATAGCCATGTTTAAAAAAAAAGTGAAAGCCTGTGAATTTTGCAAATGATAAATTAATATTTACCGCATCAGGGTGAAGGTTTTAGCGGAGAAACATTCATAATAATGTCTGGAAATGAGACGGTTGGCTCCTATTTATGTGAGAATCTACGGCATTGTAATTGATAATGGTTCTTTTAATTTCAGATCAACTACCTGAGTCTAGTCGGCGGGGGCAATATTGCCCAAACAAGTCGGCGTATCATGAAAAAGCTGGGGTCAAATAATCTTTGGTCAGATTTCAACGTGAATGGGAGGAAGGGGAAGCGTGGTCTGAAGTCAACAAGATTTGTTCCCGTCATTGTCAGTAAGTAATCAATTAGTATATGATTAGCCAATTTCAATTTTATTTTATATGTTTCTGGATTCACCCGATGAGTTACAATGATTGGTGATCAATTGGACATTGATGGTCTCTAGCAACCTTGCTGCCTTTGAAGTCGCATAATAGCATTGTTTTCTGCTTGTAAGGTAGCTGTTGAATTTGGCCTCTAAGGAGTAGTTATGTTTTATGCCCATCTGAACAAGGAATTACTTATGTGAGAGTGTGCAGATGTGTATCCATGTATTTCTGCATACAAAAATGCCCATTTTTGCAAAACAAAAAAAAGGGGTGGGCCATAACATGGGAACCGACATACCATTTTCCCCTAATACATTTGAGAGGAGTGTAATGATATTGATCGTCCGAATTGCCATGGAATGACCCATTTGTCATTTAAGGTGTGTAATCTGTATCGTCTTATTTTAATGTGTCATCAAAAATAATTTTAATATAATGATCCATGGCGTCTGCACTTACGTCTTTCAGGAGCCTGCATGAAGACCGACCAGGGCGCCAAAGAGATGGAGATTGAAGAAGTCGTAGGGGACTTTCTCAAGCGAACCCCATTTCTTCCAGGAGGAAAGAAATGGAAGGTAAATTCCTTTTACTTTTGTTTGTGTTTTTATTTTTTATTTTTTATTTTTTTCTCTTTATATTATGTGGATTTCTATCAAAATACAAAAATATGTTGCAAGAGAATATCAGATCAATTTACTATTTCAAAGGGCATTCAGCTTTTTTTGACCAATTTTTGTTTGGACATTAAAAAAATGTGTATTTCAAAGTTATCTTTTGATTGAATGAGTGAAAATTCTGGTGTTACGTGTATGTTCCCTTTTAAAGGGATAGACCCAATATCTGTAAAACAATATTGTACATGAAGCACATCATTAGTCCAGTTTTGCCCTTGTTGATAGGGGTGGCCGGATTCACCTCACTGCCACCCTAGCTTATCCAGACGTCAGTTTTTAGGCATTGGTCTCGAGACTTAATATTTTGTGGACAGGCAATAATATTTACTTATGTGCAGCCTCTTCAGATATAATTTTGGTTCATAATTTACATTATGCCAGTTTGTCACCAAATGAGCTTGTATAGGCGCTGTTTTTAGGGAGGGGGAACATCATGCCCCCTAGTTTTTTTATGGTTTAGTTGAAATGAACATTTAATTTATAAATAAAGGTTGTTTGCTCTGATTTGCAGAAACCTGATACCGATGGGGCTAGAGTTCCAGCTGTCGCTGCCGAAGATGTTGCCAAAGATGTTGCTGCTGTTGCAGATGCCACTGAAGACGAGGAGGAGGGTGTCATGGAGAATTAAAAAGGATAAACGCTGATGACATCTGTTCTCGATTCGCTATGTAGTTACATACTGGCTTCTGATAAAACTCATTTATAGAACAAATCTGGACCTAACTACAAAATCTTTGGTGGATCAAAAGGACAATATATTAAATGGTATTTGAGACATATACAGTTCTCATAAAGGTTTTACCGGAGGTCAATCACACCAATTATGCCAAGTTTTCTTTGTCATTTAGTTGGTACATGTTTTCAGTATGAATTAACAACATCTTTCAGGAATCAAAGAGGAAATTACAGGTTCTATAAATCACTCAAGTTACTTTTGTTGAGTGTGCTGTAACCAAAAATGCTACATATGTGCTGCCAAATTCTTAACACTAGATATATTTATAGTCTTGCCTTTTCTCTAAATAGCCCGGTAGATTTGAGTTTTCATACTTGCCAGTTATATGACATATTTTCAACTTGTATCTCATTAATGTAAATAACTATGTGTTGATTATGATGGATTTTGTTTTTCATGGAAGATGAAAGTTCTAATGCTGGCTTCTGATAAAACTCGTTTATAGCACAAATCTGGACCCGACTACAAAATCTGTGTGGGATCAAGAGGACGATATAGTAAATGGTAAAACTATACAGTTCTCGTTAAGGTTTTACCAGAGGTCAATCACACCAATTATGCCAAGTTTTCTTTGTCATTTAGTTGGTACATGTTTTCAGTACAAATTAACAACATATTTCAGGAATCAAAGAGGAAATTACGGGTTCCGTAAATCACTCGAGTTACTTTTGTTGAGTATGCTGTAACCAAAAATGCTATGCGTGTGCTGCCAAATTCATGACACTAGATATATTTATAGTCTTGCCTTTCCTATGTATAGATTGGTAAATTTAAGTTTTCATACTTGCCAGTTATATGACATATCTTCAAATTGTATCTCATTAATGTAAATAATTATGTGTTGATTGTTACTATGTTATATGATGGATTTTGTATTTCATGGAAGATGAAAGTTCTAATGCTGGCTTCTGATAAAACTCGTTTATAGCACAAATCTGGACCTGACTACAACATCTGTTGGGGATCAAAAGGACAATATAGTAAATGGTAATACTATACAGTTCTCGTTAAGGTTTTACCAGAGGTCAATCACACCAATTATGCCCAGTTTTTTTTGTCATTTAGTTGGTACATGTTTTCGGTACGAATTAACAACATCTTTTCAGGAATCAAAGAAATTACGGGTTCTATAAATCACTCAAGTTACTTTTGTTGAGTATGCTGTAACCAAAAATGCAATATGTGTGCTGCCAATTTTTTTACACTAGATATATTCATAGACTTGCCTTTTTTATTAATAGATTGGTAATATTGAGTATTCATACTTGCCACTTACTATAATGACATATCGTCATCTTGTACATTTTTTTCTTGTAAATAACCATTGTATCTGTGGTTTCAAATGGACCATCCCAACCAAATTTCTGTTGGCTGTTTATAATCTTATTTAAGTCTATTTTACGCCAATTTTTCAACCGTATTTCTCTAGATTTTCTCCTTGTGATATCACTTGTCTATCACCAGCCTGAAATAGACGTCTATTGGATGTTCGTATACCACATGGTGTTATGAAAACTTTCAGTTGTGAATACTTTATCACCACGGAAACCTACAGAGAACATTGTATCTTTTTATAAGTAACCTTGAAATACATGTACTATTATTACCAAGTCTTTGAACATTTATTTATGTTTGATAATAAAATCCTGAAATCGATCAAATGTGTGACCCAGTATTTATTTCATATACCATTTGTATTTGTTGAACATTCTTAACACTTTTGCAGGACGTTCTTAAATGTTTGTTGCGCATTCTTTCAACGCCCGAGACATGTTCAGACATTCTATGAAGGTTTTCTGAACAATCTCCTAAAACGTTTTATGAACGTTTTAGACGTGTTTTAAAAGGTTTTTTAAACGTTCTTAAAACGTTTGTAGACCATTTGGACGTTTAGAAAACGTTCTATAAACGTTCTAGACGTGTTTTAAAAGTTTTTTTTAAACGTTTGTAGAACATTTGGACGTTTAGAAAACGTTTTATAAACGTTCCAGACGTGTTTTAAAAGGTTTTCTAGACGTTCTTAAAACGTTTGTAGAACATTTGGACGTTTAGAAAACGTTTTATAAACGTTCCAGACGTGTTTTAAAAGGTTTTCTAGACGTTCTTAAAACGTTTGTAGTGCATTTTAACGTTTTAAAAACGTTTTAAGAACGTTCCAAACGTTTTTAACAACGTCAACAATATATTTAGAACGTTTTCAAAAGGTTTTTGGACTTTTCGAATGTCTGAAAGGTTTTTAAAGGTTTTTTTTTGGTTCTTTTAACGTTTAAAACACGTTTTTAAAACGTCCAATAAAACGTTTTAAATACGTCGAAAACCTACCACATTTTGACGTCCAAAAAACGTTTTCACAAAACGTCCAAAAACCAACTTGGAACGTTTTTAGAACGTTCAGAAAACGTCCAATTGTTAGTTGGGTAACAACATTGACAGGCTCGGTTTTTATCCTCGAAAAAACGTAAATGTGTGTGCAAGACATAATGGCATTTTTTAAATATATGCAACGGTTATCGTACAACAAATATGTCTATATGATTGCATTTGAAGGCACGTACAACTGTATATATGTTTCAAGAATATATGTACTTGAAACAATAAGGATACTCAGTGACGTTTCCCTGACGTCACTAATCGATTTAAACAAAAGAATATTCTGTGCCCTATCATAATCTTGCCTATCTATGATTATTTCAATTTTTAAAAAGAAGATATTTTTGTAAACGAAAACAAATGTTTTTAACGACAGCCAAGTCATGAAAATCATCTTCCATTTTTATTTCATATAGCTAAGTACACAATTCTCTTATGAATGTATGGAGGTGTTGACACCCGTATTGACATTCAAAGTCCTACTTTATTTACGCTTATTTTTCTAGTATTGTCATACAGATTATCACATTAAAGTATAATGTAATCATGTAGTGATATAATATGCTTCTAGGGCAGGAGACGTTTATTTATTATTAAACATTTTATCTAAAAAAAGGAAAATATATTCAGAGGCGAACGATCTACTTTAACAACAAAAAAAGCCTCGTGATTGATAAATGTAGACGTACTATCTTGTGTCAGGCTGAACCACGCTGTTTATTCTTAAAACGAACCAATAGATCTTGTCCATAATAATTATAAGTATTAAATATGAAAGAAGCACATTATGCCTATATTTCACCCAATTCAATTCAATTCAATTAAATTCTGGTTTATTGCAAATAAAAACATGCTGAATAAAAAGTCCGGAGACTCATACTATTCAGTTTACAAATTATAAATACATACAAGAATATAAGAAATCCATACTTTTAGCAATCTTCATATTAATTACTAATTCTAAGTAACTAAACAACTAATTTCAAATAATCGTAAAATAATACATGTTGTAATTTTTCAGTTATAACATTTAAATATAACATATGTTGTCACCATTTTCTGAATGTCATATTCAATTTGTTCATACACTTTCAAATCAATAATTTATCTTTTTTAACCCTGTCTTCGCGTGGAAAATGCAATTTTCGTTTGTGAAGCGCTTCGGTACGAATTATGTTATTCATCTGTTACGAATAAATCTCAATAGCCAGAAATTCATATGAATGAAATCATTCGTATCGATATAAATTTGGTTACATGAAGAATATGGCATAGCCTATTGTGTAACAAAGGTGGTGTGCATTACTGATTGGTGTATTTAAGATAAGTCCTTTATCACACGATAAAGCGACCTGTGTTTGATAATATTCTGCTGTGACCCACTAACTCGACACGTGGATATAGTTTTCTGACTCTTCTCTGTCTACAGCGGTGAGTTCTACATTTTGTCAATGCTAATTAATGCATACCTCAATAACCAGCAAAATCATGAAGGTCAGAAGAATATATTGCTAATTGAGTGATGCTATTAATCACCCAGTCAAAGTAGTGCAATATTTCTTCACGTACGTGTATATAGAGTTTTTCTAAATTATTTGCGTATAACTAGAAACAATTTGATAACCGTGTTTGTTTATAGAATAGTGTCCTTCAGTTAAGGCAAGCCAAAACAGTACAACAATTTAAAACTGCGCTTTTATATACACATTAATTTAATTGGTCAATTATTTGATATTTGTACTCATTAGTCTTAAGCATTTTAACATGTAGCTTCTGTTTGTTTCCCCTTCTTTCGTACTTTTTCTTGAGAAATTTAACAGAGATATAATGCATTATACATTGTACATGTGATGTATAAGAACCGACTCCAAACCGACTCAACATTCAGGGGTACAGGGTAAGGTAGTTTTTTCTCGGTCTGCTGTCGGCCCAAGTCGGTCACGATGGTCTGACTGTGATATTAAGAACCAGTATAACGCAATATAAAGGCACTTTAAAACAAAAAGAGGTAAATCCTTTTTTAGTTGGCTTGCTATGTAACCAGAGAAATAGTTTTTACATTTTTCGGAATTCAATGAAAACTGTTACGAATCTTACGAATAATCATTTGAAAAATTGGTTATTGTAGCACCCACGCGACTGATGTGAGTTGCTGAATGGGAGGCCAATTAAGGCAGAAAGTATGGGTAACACTTTTCTTGTGAGGTTGTAAGGTGCTGCAGATGATGATTCCAGCAATGTGGAATCATTTCGTTATAAAAAAAAGGGATTCCATTGGGAAACTCAATTTAAACACCAAGTCATGATTTGACATCACTGTCAGCCATACCTTGAACGAAATAGAGCATGTTCTAAGAAAATGGTATAATAAAGCAGTAGCAAGAAAACATACTTGAACAAAGTGAAAGCGAACGCCAAGAAAACATAAATCGCCTTACCTGTCATCGCATCTGTTGGTGGGGTATCCATGGCGAGGTATTCCAAATGTTAATTTCCGAGATTAGAACAAGACCAAACAGTCTCCAAATAAATTCGCTTGAAATTGGCGTCGCAAAAAGAGCTTCAAATTTGCACAGGTAGTATTCATGTTTCCATTTCAAATTTTACCCCTCAGGTTTATGCAATTCTTTGGTGTCGGTCTGTTGTCGTTCTCGGTGGTGTGTGTGACTCGACGGGCGTCACAGCCTCAATTCACCTTCCCTTTGTGACCGACACTATTGACAACTCTAATCACTTCCTTCTCACGCTTGGCAGTATCACTGCAGCGACACTCGGTCGTTTCCTTATCCAATGTTCTCGGCCACCTCAATACAACGACAAGAGTCGTTCACCTTGTCTGACAAGTCACCCGAAAACGTAACAAAGCAGGCGTCCTCAAGTAACGCTGCATGCTTCAATACTGCTTTCTCAATAGCTACAATATATATCAAACCATTTGGAGGGGCATGGATGTGTAGTTTATTCTAGGTCCACATGAGGAGGAAGTAAACAAACGTCTGTGTCATTTTTTCCCTATATTCACAAATTCTCAAGTAGATTATGTTGACGTTTTGACATCTAGCGAGTTAACTTAGTCATGGATAGGTAACCATCCTCCATTTACATCTTGAACTGTCATTCAAATAGGTATCGACCCACTCTTCCAAAGCACGATCTTCGTTTCCCTAGATTTCCAAATTGAAAAACTGGCGCTGCTTGACTGAAATCCAAATATTATGTTCGATGAGTTTCGTTACACCCTCCAAAGAAACCATCGGTAGGGAAGAGTGAACTCAGACAAAAAAGGTTCATAAAAAATCAGAGACAAATCAGTGAGAACGGTTGATTACTGGTAATTGTGGTTAAACGTGTAGGTGGAGTGACGTCAGCGAAGTATGTTATCACAAAATGTTAACAGGTTGTATTGACCTTGACAATATTCGGAAAAACAAATGGTGAGATACTTAGCTGTCATGAAAAACGTCATCCCTCTTACAGATAAAATGAGTTTCCGATTGTCAGGATGGTGAGGCGGATAACATCGTTGAAATGAGAAAATAAATGAAGATAAGTAGCTCAATCAAACTATTTAACGAAGAGGATATTTGTCAAATACCTTGAACTATATGTAGGCTATGTGTTCAATTTTCAATGAACCAAAGCGGCGAAGAAGCTATGTTCGTTTGATAGGTCACGATAGAGGCTATTATTTAAGTATCGTGGTTTTATTTTATCTCAATGCTCATAAAATTGTGTGATCAAGTGCCTCCTAGTCAACGATGCAGACTCCAAGAGTTCACCCAAATAAAACAAATACAAGTCGACATATCCAGAAAATTCAATCCTTCATCAGCGTGATCTCTCCAAAAATTAGACTAGCTGGCATCCTATTCGGTCACCCATAATGTTTTTCTTTTTCAGCGTTTCTAATCACTATAAAACAGCTCCATGGCTACAGATCTTTGAGGAGATGGTACCTCAAATTCGTCACTTAAGTTGTCTAGTGATTCTAAATGGAAGCCATTATGTACACTGCTTTGTTTTTATTATCAACCTCAATATGACTTAGCAGTTGACTACTACAGTCTTGTACTATCTATCATCAATGCATGTCTCTTGCAGGGGGAGTGTTATAGAACCATATTTACTTGGTTTTCTCATCAGGAGCAAAGTCCAAACCTGAAGGTCCAGTTGATTAAAATAGAGCGATGAGAACGTGTAGTAATTGTCAAATAACGTGAGACCTGGTGACGTTAGACGTGGTTGGTTCATCTTTGGGTGCGTTCGTACGAAATTTTATGTTTCTTGTTTATACGAGATTTTGGTTCTATTTTGAACATAACTAACTCGATCTGGAAAGTTGAGAATTTACAGAAATTCTGCTTTGAAAGTGGCGAACATACCCTATAGAAAAAAAAAACGATTAGCCTAAGAACAACCGGATGCCATTCTCGGAAAAAATATGAATCAATTTCCATATTGAAGTTTTGAAAAATTGCTGTTCTTATGGGTCTTTTTTCTTTCCCGATTTGACATAGATCACATGCCACAATAAAGCTTTCTAACTGAAATATCTTGAATAAGTAAATCCGGAATAACACATCATATGGACGCAATCAATGTTGACGAAATAATGAGAATTAGGACATCGCTTGTGATGATATTGTGGGGCAGTGTTGCAGCACTTTTTACCCAGGAACGTATATGGGTATTGTATTTTCACAATCTATAGGACCATCATGAGACTTCTTAAAACCCACCTTTTGAATCAGTTATAATATACTGGAGGCGCACACAAGTAGTTAATTCCATTCAACTGAATTGTATTGTATCAGTTATATTTTATTTTATTTTTTTGCTTTCAAGCTATTGAACATGTTGAATAATTATATATAATTGTTTATAGACAGTACCAACTTAGAAACTTAGAAGCTTAGAAACGCCTGTATATATAAGGCGCTCTATGAATGTGATTATTATTATTATTAATTATTATATTGACATGCAGTAACGCAATTCGCGTTGATGCACAATTTTTTTTCAACTGTCGGAAAACGGAAATTACTTACATTATTTAATTCGAGACAGGTGATGGGGATTTTTTTAGATAATTGGCCTGATTAATTTCAGTTATCTTAAGTGTTTGATGTCTCTACGCCATAGTAACTTAATTTGATGTGTTGATATTAATTTCTGTATTTAATGCTGAAATAGGAAATATTCTTTATCAAAATGTTACTTTGAAATATTAGCTTTGTCGTAGTAGCTCTGCTACAGCGAGTGATATATTGATAGGGAGGTTACCTGGTTGCAATGAATTTCGGCAGCGGGGTTATTTAGGTCATTACATGCTCTTATTCTGGTGTAAGTCGGGAATGTTAACGAAGCTAGCTGAGAGAAACAGTCGATGTAAGTTTCTATTTCATCTCCTTTTTATGAAGTGTGTTCATGTAATGTTATTATAATAAGAAGCTACATTTCAGGAAGAGTAGTTGTCAAGGAGACTTGTATAATGTTGAATTTCATTACTTTTACTTATAGAAAGTTAAATTGGTTCACGGACAACGTGGTTAGTGACCTTGACTTTTTAAGGGGAAAGTTTGCTCGAAAATCTAGATTTTATTCCTTATTTGAACTACATATTATCCTTATGCAGTAAAAAGCTGATTATTGGAAAATGAGGAACATTATTTGGAGTGTTTGCTTTACATTTAATTTTCTTTTATTGATTGAAATCAATCGAAAACTTAGATCAATTGGAGCCGTGTTATTTTCATGAGGACGTAGCGGGCGTGCGCATGTAAACATTGTATTTTAAGATGGTGGCGCCCGTGCCCATGTCATGGTATGAAAAGTTTTTGGTATTTATCTGTATAAAAGTTGAACCAGTATTCACAATGTATAGTGCAATTAAGTTGTTTAATTTAATAGTGACATATGTTTGTTGATCACAACTCTTTTATAGGATTTGATGAATAGATGCACTAGGACTTGATTTTATTTAGACAAAAACAGTAGTGTAGACTGTAGTGGATTTAATGGTCGTGTAGTTATATGTTTTTAGCTTGACGTGTGACAGGCATCGTGAGTGAAGATGACCTGTTTCCTGCCGGTTCTAGACATGTCGGTTGTTCACGATTGGTGACCACCAGTAGCCTTTTGACTTTGGGTATGCATTTATTATTACATTTTCTAAATTCTACTTCGCACAATTTGTTGAAAGATGTTAACTGTGTCAGATAAATGCTTAATTTACGAATCTTATTCAGTGAAGAGCTGGTTGTTTCCAGAAATTATTGTTTTGAATATACACTGAATGTAATACATGTATGCATATTTGATATAGATTGTAAGGCTCAATCAGGAGAAAGTTTTTGATATTTAACATCTGGATGCTTTGATTAGAAATTAATATTGTTTAAAAACATCGTTTGACAATGTTAAATCTGAGATGCATGGCTCTATGTGTTATCAATGTTTGTGACAAGGTGTAATATCGAAGCCCTAAACAAATTGCGCTTCAAAATGATCATGAAGTGCCTCAAAAAAGTAAAATCTTTGAGTGACTGGTGTTACTATACTAATTTTTCCCCAATAAACTGAGTGTTATAAAAACCGTCAGGAAAACGGATTTTTAAATTTCGATTTCCAAAAATATCTTGATAATCAGACAGGTGATCGGCTGATCGGCTTGTAAAGTCATGGGGTTCCTGACTGACCTAAATGTTCAATAATTATCATTGCAGCATGAGCTAAATCCAGGATTTTGTTTCAGAATCTAAGACAAAGTTACCCAATCCCTTCAAAGGAAAATGTGTCATTTCGCATTTATTATTTGTTTAATAATGTGATACATTGAAATTATGTTATTTATCACTTGTATTTTTTCTGTTCTTGCACGGTTTTTCTGTTGATGCCAACTTTAATAAAATCATGAGGCAAAAGTCTGGTGTCCCTGAGCTTTAACCGAGTTCACTCTGCTCCCTAACACGGTCAACCCCGGGCATCTCATTCAGCCCACCACACGACACTACCTTTTTGTAATACGTTTGCATTCCCATTACTCTTTCTCTTTCTCTGCTCTTTGCCCCTCTTTACCCTCTTCTCATTTACTAATACCACCACAACGGAACAACACTGTTATACCAGCAGCAGTTACAACATCACTGACATCAACAACATCAACAACTAATATTAGAACTGCTTCTGCTAATAATAATAATAATAACTGCAACATTAACAACAATATCGATAATGATTAAAATAATAATAATAATAATAATAATAATAATAAAAATAATAAAAATGCCAAAAGACAAGCTATTAAGCAGTTGTGATATAAAAGCCATCGTTAGAAAATGGAGAAAAATGACTTTAAAAAATGTGCACAATTCCACGAAAGATGGCGTTTGCTTTAAGCATGCTCAACCTATATTGACCGACTACAAACACGACGTTGCAAAGCTCATGTGAACTTGGGAACACAAGAAATAAAAATAATGCTTCATCCCACTCAGATTTTTGATATACTATAGTCAGTTTTTAATGAGATCAAATTGCTTTCAGTGTCCAATCCGAAGTAGGGGGGCAACGGGGACACTTGCCTCTCGGCTGATAAAGAAATGGGGAGGAAGAAGAGGGCCCATGAGCCCATTTTTTTCTTTGCCTTTTCCATAATTTTCTGACTTGTCTGCCCCTTGCCAGAGAACCATGGATCTGCAACTAGCTTTGACGAGAATCACTAAAATGCAACATTTTATACAATTTATCAACATATTTATTGACTATTTTTTATTTTCAAACAGAGGGGTCTCATTTTAAGTCCAATTTCGGATCTGCTCTGGCTGCAAGAGAGTTTGGATAAACACTGCATGAATTCATTTATACATAACAACATTTATACATAACTATCAATAACTACCAAATATATGAACATCATTGAGAAAATTACTTTTACAATAATGCTATTCATAATTAAATACCCCCCCCCCCTAAAAAAAAAAAATTAAAAAAAAAGAAAAGGAGAAAAAAGTAAAGTGGAAGGAAATAATATAACCCAATCAATCTGAGTTACAGGATTTTATGAAAAACTTCGAAAACATGAACTTGGTCTAAAAATATATTTAGACACCACTCGCTGTCCTGACAGACAAACACCAAAACAACATAAACAAAATTTTAAAAACACACATTATCAACAACCGCAACATTCAGTAATACTGTGTAAAGTTTTTTTTTTTTAAATAGATTACAGGATGTATGACGTCACGATGAATGTGGATATTTGGGCAACGTAATAATGAATATGGTATTAATAATCGGTATTATTATTTTCATGAGCCTTATCACTGTCGAGGTGTTCTGTGGTCAAAGAAAATGTTACACTGTTGATTCAGGGACGTGATAGAGAAGGACTGGAATCAAGTCGCTCTCCTTTGACCCCATGCTCCAAGCCGCCGAAAAGTTATGCGCTAATCTGCAACTGTTGACCAGGTGGTGAGATAAAAGAGCGCATAAATTTCAGGATTTAGAATTCCTACATCAGAAAATGGTATCACAGCAACTGTTCGCTGTCCCTTTCAATGATTTCTCATCCATTGTTGAATGTGTAAAGAGTCGAACAAGCGAACACAAACTTGTGTAATTTCATCCTTTTTTTTAACTTCAAAAATACAAAAAACACGCAAAAACACACATTAGCAAGCTTAATGTTATTGAAGATTGTAAATCATGGATCAAATAACGGGACATTAAAACATGCACAAATTAGCGCATTACCCTAAACTATTGAGTTTTTGTCAGGATGTAATGTTTCTTCTACCAACTCTGGCACACAAATTATAGGAAGGACGGAGTTCTAAATTTGAAAATGTGTTTGATGCACTATTCCCAATACAGTCCCCATATAAAGTTTTTGATTTACACTGACATTTTGCCGGTATTTTAATATTTTGTAATAAATGTAAAACTGGTGCCTGCATGGCTTCCGAATGTCCCCGCAGTGGAAGCGCGGCTCGGAGCATGGAACTTCAAAGCCAAGTGGAATGTTACACATCCCATTGTTACGCTATAGAACTCACGAATGTGTTTGAATAAATTACACGAGTTTCGCCTCCTTTTCTTTCACCTCCCTGGTTGATTCAAGCAGGATCCTGACAGTAATCTTCTTTTGTACTAAGGATATGTGGGTTGGTCTTGTGGTCAACTCACTGGCCACATCTACAAAATAACTAGAGTTTGACTCTAGGTCGTGCCTTTCGGATCGGGGTGTTAAAGATCAAAGTTGAGCTCTGGTAATGTAATTACAATGTTATACACTGCCTGGAAGCTATTGACAATGATTGGGTAAGGTTGACTTCGTAGCCTACAAACTAAGAACAGATTCACACTGTAAGGTTTTGAAAAATCAAACTGGCAAGAAAATGACTCAATCGACATGCATTGCACACAGAAAGGGAGGTGTGGGTCTACACACATACATATGCCATTCAAGTTTTCTCGACACCTTTCAACTATTTCTGAAATATTTTGAATTTGAGGGCATTTGACAAGCGATCCTTTTATGGGGGAATTTCTACTAAGATGTTTATACAAACTGACAATAACAGAATGGGAAAGCTTCCAAGTTATTTTTTCATCTTTCTTTTCTTCTTCAGAAACTCAATATCCTCATTCACGTCTGTAAACAAAGTTTAATCTTGCATTTCCACACAAACACACACACTACCGCGCACGTTAATTTCCACACTCACACCCACACACACACCAAAAGAAGAAAGAACACTTTACATATTGTATGCATACGGGTTCTACATGCAATGAGATGAAGGTGTGTATCATATGTATTTGACTTTTTTTCTCATTATGAACAGATTGATGAAGAAATCAAACGAAAGGTGAAACCACTTTTATCTTCAGTGATTAGGGGCTTTACATGACAGAGCTTAGAAAATGTGAATTGTCTGAAAGCGGTGATAGGACTTTCACCTTTGTGCCGGGCCTTAATGAAAATAATTCGAGACTTCTTTAATACAGTACATGCTGTACTCTTTTGGGTGTCCACGGAAAAGAGAAAATTTCATATTCATTAAAACAACTTTCCAAAAGTTGACACCTTCTTTCGCGGTTCCAAGCTTGCCGATTCGAAGAAGGAGTAGAGTCTTGACATGTCTATCTCTGAAATCTCAAACTTGTCTGGCTTTTCCAGGCTACCGCCGATGATCACAGTGTCTACAAGCCTGAATGTCGAGGGTTGTGTTTTCTGGAAGGTGTCCATTCTGCCACGAACGACTTCTGGATTCCAGTCACCAATGTCATGAACAATCACCGCCAACTTCTTCTTTCCTGGAATATTAGAAATGGGTGAACATATTGTTAACATTGGCGTAGACGTTGAATTCCCTGTTTTCCTACAAACAAATAGTTTTCGTCTTTCTTTTGAATGTAGGAAGATATGAAGTCTATAGGAACTTTAATTTCATTAGATAAATATCTAATAACTTTAATTACAAATTATTCATATATTTTCAGTAATACAACATTGCAAGCTGTAAATTTACAAAATTAAATGTAAAGTCTTTCTTTTGAATGTAGGAAAGTATGAATTCTATGGGGACTCTATTTCTTTAGATAACTATCTACTTACTTTATTTATACATTAATCTTATATTTTCAGTGTTATAACATTGCAAGTATTAAGTTACACAAACTGAATGTAAAAGACTTCTTGTTTTTTTATCCTACAATTTGCTTGACTAGAGCTTTTTTTAACTTATTTTTGTTCTGTCTTGAAATAATGAGCAACATTAATGCACACAAATCACTTTTTACATATGAGTACGCTATTTGTGATGGCGCTTATGATTCTTTTCTCCAAGTGAAATTGAACATCCAACGTGCCCAGTAACCTCAGCTCTGATTTTCATTCACTTTAGATTGAACTATGACAATTGTAAACTTAGTACGTTTGTTATGAGTTTACTCACCCATCTCTTTGCAACAATACTTCAGATATTTGTCGTAGATGGAATTCAAGACGTCTGTGATTGAAAAACCTCGATTGTGAACCGAATGGCAAAGCACCATCACATCGGCCGGGTCGTTTGAAGGAAACTTGAACGAATCAATGTCGTTGTACGGTAGGCTCCGAAAACGGACGTCGGCGATCAAGAGTGGATGATCTGCTTTCAGTTTCCTAAGCCAGGAAATCAAGCCCTCGATGTTGTGCTTGTGTGAGGAAGTACAGATGGACACGCAGATCGGACGGGATGATGGACTCTGTTGCGCAGGAAGTTGTGGCTGTCGTTGTGAAGGATGTTGTAAAGGTTGTTGCCAAGGATGTTGCCCAGGTTGCTGTGCAGGATACTGTGATGGATCTTGTGGAGTACATTGAGCAGGATGTTGTGAAAGATGTTGTGCTTGACGTTGTTTAGGATGCTCTTCAAGTCGTTGTAAAGGATGTTGTCCGGGTTGCTGTGCAGGAAAATGTCCAGGTTGTTCTGCAGGGTGCTGTGATGGATCTTGTGGACCATATTGTGCAGGATTTTGTGAAAAATGTTTTTCAGGATGCTGTTTCGGTGCTGATGCGATGGCTTGTCCAGAACCCCATGATTTTAGTTTATCTGAAAGACGTTCCGCAAAATAAGTAAATATAAATTATACCAATAAAGAAACAGATGTCATGAACTAAGAAATATCATCCTCTTCTGCAAGTGGTTTCTTCACTTAGTGTATATTCAGATTTTGTGTTTTTCACATTTTAGGGCGTATTCGATATCTCTATTAAAGTTCACACACACGCAAACATGCACATATCGCATTGAATCTGATCAATCTCTCAACAACCAAATTTAAGACTCTTGTAATAACCTACTTTTCCACTGCCAGAGGATGCTCGCAAGCAAAGTTGCCTGCCAAACAAATTATGTTACATTGTATTTTTAAAATTCGTCTACTCTATGCTAAATATACATATTCATTATTGTTTAACATACTTTGGAAACTGGACACCACACCACTCTTCATTCCCTCAGGCTGTTCGGATGCTCTTATCAAGAAATCAAGGAGTTGTGCCTTGGAGGGTTCTGGAAACCTATTCCCTTCGGCTAGCTTCCCACATATCAGGACTAGACCTGCGCTGTCGAAGGTTTTTGGTTGTCGGAGCCGAAAATTAGCAATGCGGTCCTGATAGTCTTGGTCATTCACATTGTCGAAGTCGTGAGCTATTACCGCAATCTTCTCTTTTCCTGGGGATTTATGTTCATAGAATGATACTAAATGTATTTGACTGATACAAAGACATGAATTCATGGCATAAAAAGTCCTAGTTGATCTAACAAAGCGTCGGAAACATTTCTGTTGCTGCCTAAAATCTAAAAGGTTTTGATCAACCTTTTAGTTGCAATTCTTTGTTTACTCCACTGAAATGGGTAACAAAATAATGATGATGATACTATTACCGGTAATAATAATATATAAGTTTTGTGTGGCGCCAAATCAACTTAAAATCAAATGCTCAATGCGTATTTATGAAAAAAGCAAATCACATAAAAGTTACTCAGTTAAAATATTTCACAAGAAAAGCATCGTAAAAGAGACTATAGTTGAGAATAGTAAGTTTTAACGATGAATCACCTAGAAGCTTTTGACAATTCGGGAGGAACTTATCGTAGCAAGCATCAGCCACGTCGGTGATAGCAAACCTTCTGTTTGCTATAGAGTGGCAGAGAATCATCATATCCACTTGGTTTCCCTTGGCAAATTGATGCTTGTTGATGTTGTTGTAAGGGAGTTGATGGTAGGTAACATTTTTGATGAGATGGGGAGGTTGTCGCTGGAGATCCCTCAGGTGATCCAGAAGACCTTGGATGTTAAACTCGTAAGATGATGTACAAAGAGTGACCGAGACTTGACGTCGGTTGGGTACAAGCCCTGCCATGGTGGCTTGTCCGTGGAGAATCAGGTCCGGATGTACTCCTGAAATTCTGGTCCTGATGATCAGGTCTTGTACTCCAGAATGACGGCTCTGGGTTTGGTTTTTAGGTCTAATCCCTGTTGGTCTCGGTTGCTCTACGCTACTGTTCATCCACTTGCACCGTCAGAGGAAAAAGGATGATACCCTTGTATTTCAGGTCCAGTCTGTCCAGGAATCTCTAAGCAAGAAAGAAATGGTAAATGTTATTTTTTTGTGAAATTTAATGGAAAGGGATTTGGTACGTGGTACTTTGAACGCATTCATACATTTCGAAATCTATGAACATCTGTATTTTCCTTGCGTATTGTAATAGTAAGGAATTCAGAACATTCATTTTCCAGGTGATGGGGAAGCGGCATGTGTAGAATACGACCCATTGACATGCCACTCCATTTTAACGGATTCATTGTCGGATTGACTACTTTCCACAACCTTGTAGAAACATATAATGAATATACCTGGTCTTAGTGAACATTTAGGATAATCATCGCGACAAACAGACATAACAAGTAATCGGTTGATCAACTGAAACTTACCCCTCTCCACACACTCTTCCGCGTTTGGTGGCTTGGGTTTAAGTCGGCGATGTCGCTGCGACATCATCGGTCTTCTTTAGTTTCAATGTCTGCTTTCACGTACTGCTAATAGTAGTCCCATTGAAACCCTATACAAACATTCGACATGGGGAAAAAAGCAAGCAGATCTTATAAGGACCAAGCACTAACTAGATAAGAATAATAATAATAGCTCACATTTATAATGCGCCTAATACTCTGTTTCTAGGCGCAGCACACATTATTACCCCGGTCATCGGATTCAGGCTTACGTACCCGCAACAAAATGCATGTTTCCACTCCCTGGGGAGCATTCCAGCCTGTCGCCATTTGACAAGAGCCACTTGCTAATCCAACCACATTAGCTTTCGCATCCAACCGGGTACCCATTTTAACACCTGGGTGGAGAGTTGCAAATGTAGATCAATGTCTTGCCAAAGGATTTTAGTGCAGCGGCGGAACTTGAAACGCGGATCTTTTGATCCACAGTCCGGTGACATATCCACTCGACCACGAAAATGTTTTTCAGCGAATAGCTTAGACTATCATTATTGTTATCATAATGTAATAATAATCATTAGCCATTGATATTTGTGTCTTCTTGCAAAGAAAATCGCATGAACGTCACTCATTTATTTCGTGACTTACCACAATATCAAGTCTATTTTTTATCTGACAATCATCCTCATTTTTTCCTGCATATTTTCGACAGGTCTACTTCTTTTTGATGGGTAACTATCTTTATTTTTGATAATTTTCTAATTCATACTGGATGACTAAAATGCGTTCTCTGTATTCGTTTTGAATTATACCAATACATATAGGTAAATATTTGGTAGGTTCAAAGTTCATACAAACTGGTAAAGTGTAACCCAGCTAATACATACACATAAAACGAATACAGAGGAGCTATACAAACGATAGGTTTTTTTCTCTACATACATTTTGCAGCACTGATTACATGTGTGATTACATAGTCTAGACGTCAATAGATCTACATTGTAAACGTTATTGTAAGCCCTAGCTACCAAACTACAATTTCCCCAACACGGGTTATTTGCTAAGTTATGATAAAAATGATAACAAATTTAGGGTCTACTACTAAACACTGCCAAATGCAGGCAGAGTCGATCAATTATTTGGGTAATTAATTACCAAAAGATTGAGGCAATTTCAGTACCCATTATTTCATTATTATCATAATACGGATTCATGCACGCACTTCTAAAATTATTGTATTATAATAAAATAATATACATACCTCGAATTTGGTGAATGCGTGTACATAACGGAAACTACGATAATCGTTATACACACATAACACTGTACACGAATGTAGTGCATGCATACAGAAAACGGTTATCCTCAAGAAACGGGGAATTCCCGCGGTCACCCCCACAAAAATTTGTCGCCCTCTCAGCCTGTGACTCTATGCATGGTTTCTAATAAGAACATAAAAATTGTCCACCTATACAACTGTGGGTATAATTATTTTCCACTCAGCCTGTGACTTTAAGCATTGTTTATAATAAGGAAATAAAAAATTGTCCATCTACTAAACTGTAGGTTCATCTGTATAACTTGTTTTTTAAACCTTCAGATCATCATTAGATTAATACAAGTGAAACTAACAAGCCTACATCCCATGCCGATGAGTTATGGAGTGAAAAGTTGCTCAAAATCAGTTTACTGATGTATTTAAAAAACATATACACACTTCTCTTCCGAACTCCTGGTTACTATACCACTTGACTTTTATATCTAAATCGCTTACAAGGCTTTAGATGAAATGCATTTTTTTAAACACTATATGATGCTAGGTCTGGCAAATCTCCTGAAAGATGTGGGGTTGTCAACCTATTTTTTTTCAAAAACGAAGCATGCATAAAATTAGTAAAAGGTTTTTTATTCTATCAATTCAATGTAGAAAATTAGTCATCAATTTCACAGTCGTGGATCCAGGGGGCTTTAGACTACATCGTATTAGCTGCACATGGTTATTAGGCAATATTTCAAACAAATAAAAACGATATTACAGAAATGATATACTCAAAGTGAGTCTGAACAAGAAAACAATTTTACCTGAACAACGTATGATCATTGATGTGAATATATCACATTTACCAATTCACTCCAGCTAAGCATCGTTTCTGGTCAATAAGCATCGTAACAGGCAGTGGCGTACGCAGGATTTTTTGAAAGGGGGGGGGGGTTAACATTTTTTAATCGGGCCGAAAATTTCGTAACGACTCAGCCAGCCGCTGAATAAGCGGGGGGGGGGGGGGGGGTAAGAGGACATTTTTTTTTTTTTTTTTTTTTTTTTGGGGGGGGGGGGGAGTCCCGAAATTTGAAAATTTAACCGATTGACCTTTTGATCCGTTGGGGGGGGGGGAGGTAAGGTCAACTTTTGTATGTCATCTATTAGCATATTTTGTATTTTATTTTTTTAATTAAAAAAATATATATATAAAAAAAAGGAAAGGGGTGGGGGTTTCCTAAAAAAAAACACACATACAAAAAATGAAGGGGGGGGGGTTTAACCCCCCCCCCCCCCCCTGCGTACGCGCCTGGTAACAGGTCAATATAAATGTAATGCAATCTTTTATATGTGTTTTAATTGGTAGGCCCCATTGTTGGGTACCGTTAGCCTATACAGCCGATCAAAAGTGTTATCTCGTAGTCATCGATTTCCCTTTTTTTCCCTTGAAGAAATTTATTTTCTCATGCCTTTTCCCAAGGTAGACACACCAACACACCGACTCCAAACTGATTCTTTGCTAATCTCTGTTTCCCCTATTTTTTCTCTCTCTCTCTCTTTCTCCCTCTCTATCTCTATCTATCTACCTACCTATCTATCTAGCAACCTTTCTATCCACTTACATATCCTTTTTTTTTCTCTCTCTCTCTCTCTTTCGCTCTACTCCTCTATTTCTCTCTTTTTACCAATTTTAGCCGTAACATGTTGTATTTTGTTTATTTTGTCTCAGCCTAGCATACTTGCAATGTGTTTTTTCCCTGTATACTATAAGTCAGTAGTTTAATTCAGTGAACCTACGCGCAACAAGCCTATAGCTTTTAAGTAGGTTCTTTTTTTGATTTTTTGTTTGTTTAATGTAATGATTTACAGAACATTCTTTCATGTTATTTATTAGCTTGATTCAGAATTATTTATTTCCAGAACAGTAAAAGTTTTGTAAAATGTATTACGCTTCATTTTTTGCATGGAATATGTATAAAAGCAAACAACCAATCAATCAATCGATTGGGATAATGTAAATTATCGTGCGGTGTGTTGTCGGTCTGGCATCGGTATTGTCAGTATGACTGGGGTATCATATTAATCTGCATTTTATTGCAAGCCTGAACCTATTATCTTCAGTGAATGTCAAGAAATAGTTGTTACACCATATCACCTCACAACTTCCAACAGCCACTGACATGTCAGATAGGTTCCAGTTCCGTCGGACAAGAAATAGTGTTAGATAATATTGTATAAAAGCCTGTGACGTCGCCAGGCGCGTACTTTTATGGTATTTTTTATGTGTGTATTTTTGAGGAAAACGGCCCCCCCCTTTTTTTTTTGTATTATTAAAAAAAAAAAAAAAAAAAAAAAATTATACCAATGGCTGTCCTAAAAAAGTTGACCTTACCCCCTCCCAAAAAAAAAAAAAAAAAAATGTCCTCTTTGAGGCGGAATAGACAAAACATATTGTCCCTTACCACAGCAGCATACCGAATTCAGATAATACATTACAAGCCAAATTAAAGAAAATGAACATTCTATGAGATTATATTATAGTGGCAACACTTTACTTGTACTTTTTTCTTGTATGAGCATTTAGATACAAACTTTCAGAGGACATATCCCCGTCTTGCTATTAATAATATGCGGCATTGACAGAAGATACACCAACTACAATAGCGGCATACCGACTTCAAGTATATACATGTCCTATAAGAAAAATAAGGGCAACTTAACATTCTATAAAACAATAACATAGTAACAAAACCAAAAGAAAAACAATCCAGAATATATGTATTCTTTATTGTACTGATATCGCATTATATGCCTATTACGAAAATATCATGAGACTTAAAGCAGTTGAGTATAGCTATAATTGTTTTCCCTCTCTTTATTTTTAACACCACTCTTTTGATAAAGCACTTGTGATATACATGTATATTCATCATACAACAATAATAATGAGATCTACGTGTAATTTTTCATATTCGAAACAATAACCGGGAACCTGTACACTTATTGATGGACCAATCATTGACATAATTGGTATGCCCCCCCCCAAAAAAAAAAATTAAAAAAAATAGTTTATTGTTATACTTTTTATATATTACAGTAAGATGTACGTGTGTACAGACCTAATCATTACCATGGGAATCAACAACTACAAAGGAAGGAATTTAGATAAGTTCGATCGAAAGGAAGAATTTATAATCTATCTACTATTTCTGAACTGAATGAAATGTACAATGCCGTTATAAGGTTACACATTTCTATACATCACAGGGAAATACCACTGTATATACACATATTTCATACGCCATTTATATCTACTTATAACTCTGTCAAATTCAAGAAATAATGCAAATATTAAAAGGCACAACAGCGCCTTTTCCATGTTAGTGTCATCAGTACAATCATAATTGTTAGTGATAAAATCCTGTTTCCCCAAAATGTATTCCATCAAGAGAGAAAGTATATTCCACTGTTTTTTTAGCAACAGGACATGGAGAATCGATTCATTTATTGATCATGAAGTATACAAACACGCGTAAAAGAAACGAGTTATTTCAACGCAAAGCATTCAATGAATCTTTTGACACATTAAGCTTACTAAATGCTTAGGTTTCAAATGGGCGAAATACAGAATCACTATTATTATAAAGTCGATATAAGTATGTCGTGAAAATGTTACATCATCGGTAGTTGTATGCTTTATGCTCACGGTACAGTTCTTATTGTAACGTTTCCATACTCTAATGAGAAGCCAAGATACGAATTTCATGCAAAGCAGTTACTAGTACACGATCAACAGTGAAATAATACAGGAATATATATATATATATTTACATTTACTCTCAGCAATGCGGCAGTCACAAGCGTTATGTTTTCAGGAAAATATCATCAAATCGAGTCAAGAGGTACATGTATTGAGTTTTATAGTCTACATTACACTAAAGCAAATGAAAGCCCTCCAAAAGTTGTTTAAAAAATGGAGGAAAAGGATTGCACTAGGCTTTTCTTTATAATGGCAAGGATAACGATTTGGATAACCATAAGGATAAGACGTCACATAAATTAGTGTGCGTTGAGTGGGAAGGAAAAACGTTGATATATAATGAATGACCTTAGGCGAAAGTAAAATGACCTTTGATGTATGCACGATGGCCTTTGATGTATTCATAATGACCTTTGACATATGTACAGTGTCATGTAAACAGGGTATAATGATAACAAATCACGTAATTATGTGAGTGGTGAGTGGTGAGAAATAATTATGTGTTTATCCCGAAACTCTATAACGATACGTCGTATAAAGAATCATCGTATAAATTCCAGGATGTCCACACACAAGAAACGTCGTCACTAAAGAATCATCGTATAAATTCCAGGGTGTCCACACACACAAACAAAGTTATCCCGAAACTCTATAACGAAACGTCGTATAGGTGCGCAGTTTGCTACTGCGCAGTCGAAACCGAAACAGAAACACATGTGCAGCACCACTAGTACTAGTATTTGCATTGACTGTGCCACTGGAACAATGCATGCAGTATATTTATGTATAATCAGCTGGCTGCGCAGCGGTCAGCTGGAAGCAGAAATGAGAGCTCATATCTCCTTTCGCTCGAGGTCACGTTAAGCCCCGCCCAGTTAGACTAGTTCCGTCCACACACAAAATGTCCGTGATTAGGCGTGATTCTTTATCGAGTTTCAGTTCGAAACGATGCCCAAACCTGCGTTTCGTTAGACTAGTTTCGTTATACGACGTATCGTTAGTGAGCGTCCACACCTACAATTTTGGTCGTAAAATTATCGCGAAACGGTATCACTATCGCGAAACGGTAAAGCTAATCATGACTAATCACGGAAAATGTTGTGTGTGGACAGGGGGTATGTTTCGAAACATTTTTGATGTTTCTTCTTCTTCTCCTACTTTCAATTCCTTTTTAGTTTCTGCTGGTTAGTACTTGAACATTCCTCGGAGGCTTTTCATTAATGACCGCACGTCGGCAGTGTTTTCTTTGGGCTCAAATCGCGCTCTTTCGAAGAAGTTAGCAAGTCGTGTCACGTCTTCATCTCTCATTTCTATTTTGCCTGGGACCTCCAGGCTACCGCATCCGACCACGGTGTCAACGAGCTCAAATGTCAAAGGTTGTAACCTCCTGAACGATTCTATCCTGGCATCAAGGATCTTTGGTTTGCAGTCGCTAAAATCATGGACAATCACAGCCAGCTTCTTCTTTCCTGAAATATTAAAGAAGAAGAAAAGGGTAGATTTTGATTATCACCCACTATCGTTTCAAAGACAACTTTAAACTCTGAACATTGATTTGTGTTATTCAAGCCAATTTCGGTGTCCTGATTATTAAATTTGACGTCTTCAGCGATTCGTGAACGAAGGTAAGTTGATTAGAGTGTGGAAAGATTATATGGAAGCTAAAGGTTACAATATCAACTTTCATGAGTTAATGCATGAACCATATTTTGGAGAAAGATCCCTTGAACTGGTAAACTAGTCGTGAAAAAAGTTCGTCTCTATTATGTGCACGGTCCCAACAACACTTATGTCAGAATTTAAATTATACATATCATGACTGTGTACCAAAGGGGATTGAAATTGTCAAAAGAAACGTATAAAGATTTTTTAAAAGATAACACTTTGCATAAAACAAGCTTAAACATTGGAAAGAACAAACAAGAAATCTATATTACGACGTCATTTAAAAAAAGTATTAACTTACCAATCACATCATGGCAATATTGCAGATATTTTTCGTAGAGAGCGTTCGGTACATTGGTGATTGAAAACCCTCGATTTTGTACCGAATGACAGAGAACCATCACATCAACGGGGTCATTTGACGGAAACCTGAATGAATCAATGTCTACGTACGGTAGGCTCCGGAAACGGACGTCGGCGATCACATAAAGCTGTGCGGCTAGCAACTTGGTAAGCTGGGACATGAACCCTTGGACGTTCTGCTCGTAGGCGGAAGAACAGACTGAGATTGAGATACGACGTGGCGATGGTGTTGACATTTGTGGTGCAGATGTGACAGTCATTCTAGAAGCCATGGGCTGCTGGCCAGGTGAACCTCGGATGTTTGCCGCGTCTGATGTGCCTGGTGTTTGCTGCCCTATGAGTGATGATTCCCTCCGTGTATTTTGGTTCCTTTCATCTATGCTAGCTTGTGGTGTCTGGTGAAAACCGCCGGATGTGCCTTGCAGGCTTTCTATTAATGATTGATCGTCGGCTTTGTTCTCTTTTGGTTCAAATCTCGCTCTTTCGAAGAAGGTTGTAAGTCGTGTCATATCTTCATCTCTTATTTCTATTTTGCCTGGTTTCCCCAGGCTACCGCATACGATCACGGTGTCAACGAGCTCAAATGTCAAAGGTTGTGACCTCCTGAACGATTCCATCCTGACATCGAGGGTCTTTGGTTTGCAGTCGCTAAAATCGTGAACAATCACGGCCAGCTTCTTTTTTCCTGAAATGTTGTAGGAAAATAAAGAGGTAGATGTTGCTTTGATCTACGATCGTTTCACCTACAAATTTAAACTCTCATCTGTAATTTGTTTTTTTTCGAGCCGATTTCTATGTCCTGATTAAAACATTTGATGTCTGCAGCGTCCCTTGAATGACGATAAACTGATTAGAGTTTGGAAAAATTAAATGAAAGCATGAGGTTACAGTATAAACTGTCATGAGTGAAAGCATGATAATTATTTGGGAGAAAGAACCCTAAAGATGGTAGGTAAACTAGTCGTGAGGGAAGTTCGTCTCTATTATGAGCACGGCTCCAATAACACTCATGTCAAAGTTTAAATTATACATATCATGAATACGTACTGAATGGGATTCAAATTGTTTAAAAGGTAAACAGATAAGATAAGGAAATTGGATGAAACAATCTTGAACTTTGATAAGAACGAACAAGAAATCTGTCCACACGGATGGAGCTATACCTGAGAACAAAATTACATGTCATCTTTTAAAAGGTATAACTTACCAATCACATCATGGCAATATTGCAGATATTTTTCGTAGAGAGCATTCAGTACATTGGTGATTGAGAACCCTCGATTTTGGACTGAATGGCAGAGGACCATCACATCAACGGGGTCATTTGACGGAAACCTGAACGAATCAATGTCGTTGTACGTAAGGCTTCGAAAACGGACGTCGGCGATCATATGAGGCTGTGCGGCTAGCAACTTGGTAAGCTTGGACATGAACCCTTGGACGTTTTGCTCGTAGGCGGAAGAACAGACTGAGACTGAGATACGACGTGGTGATGGTGAACTATGGGTGTGTGCCGCTGCCGCCAAGTTAGATGTGCCTGGTCTTTGCTGTCCTATGGGAGATGCTTCCCTCGATGAATTTAGTTTGCTTTCATCCACGCTAGCTTGAAGTGTCTGGTGAGAACCACCGGATGTGGCTTTCTTCGTTTGACCTACAAAACAGACATTAAGTTATATTTACAAAATTATATTTCTTGGTTCTTGTTTAAGAATGTTTAGGTAGCCCATCGCACAGCTCTACAATCTGACTATGATCCGATTTTGAAAGAACATGCAATAGCACGTGATGTCAAACATGTCAGACATGTACATGTACATTTTTAATAACTGAAATTGTAATATTGATACGATTACACTAATCTCAATCTTATAGGATTTCGTGCTTTCTTGCAGGATAAAAGAACAATCGGCTCAGAATCGTAGTGATGTCAGACCAGTACTGCGATTGTCTACGATTTGAAGCTTAGTCGGCTTCCTACTCGATCGAGGGCTTAAATGCAAATAAATTCTGGTTTTGGGTGTTCTCATTCTTATCTATAAATTATATCACGAAGGAGGACTTAAGCAAGAGGCTATGAAGAATCTTTGGTGTGTCGAACGAACCTTCGTTCATGGACACTTGGACAGTTAGTTCACTGTGTAGAATGGCGGATTCATTATTTTTCTTTGAAAGAATCACGTTTAATCTCGAATCTTTTCGAGAGATAGGAATTGGACATACTGCCATATTGCGTACTGATACGTTCTGACATCGTTTAAATTAATGATTTATATCAGGAAAGCCCCACAGACAGGCGTCTGTTGGTCGATATCTCGGGAAAGTTGAGAGCTTTTTTTAATTTAGTGAATTACTGCGAAGGTGGGACAGTTTAATCGCTGTTACGTACATGCTCGCTTGGCTGGGTTGCGTTGAAGACTGCATTTCATTCGCCAATCGCTTTTTATTGCCATTCTGAGCTTCGGCATTGCGAAACGTACCATGACCGTTTCGTTCAGCTTCACTTCGATCCACGCTAGATCCTTCGGATGTGCTATCTTGACTGCCCCCTACCTGCGCCTTAACTGATTCACAGAATAAGTAAAAAGCTTCAGAGAGAGAAAGAGAGAGAAAAAGATACTGTATATTATCATACATGACACACGTAATATACAGGACAAGATGACAGGTGGAACTAATCAGACATGTCAATACAGCTTCATGACATGCGGCTTTTATCGGAAATTAAACTTTGTTCCCCCCTCCCCCGAACAAGGGAACAACATTTCAGGCCTGACAAGCATCAACTACCAACAACAGATAGACAGGGCAATTGTCCAACCAGCTATTGATACTTTAGATATTTTTCGTCACATTCAACATCTTTTATATATCTATATCTATTCATTCACTTTTCAATTCAATTCAATTCAATTAATTTGATTTCTATAACTCAATCAAAACATGAACAAAAATTGCCAACATAAAATGAATATCAATTGATGATAATGACAACCGTTATCTAGGTTATTGTTTGAGGCAAAGGTGGGGGTTATGTCAGGCAACCATAAAACTGTGGCAAGAAACGGTCACAAGTTCAGGTAGAATTTGTATTGTGATTGTGTACCACGAGGGTCATAAAGGGATTGTGAGTTAATTAATGTATGCATCAAAAGCATTCAAGCATCAATTTGCAACTCTGCTGGCATGCCCAGTGATTGTCATCATTTGCTATATGAAGTGATCGTCAATAAATCGTCACATCACATCATTGCTGATAGCACCCTATCACGGTTTCCAGGACTCGTTTAGTCGTTAGTGGATGAGGGTTTAGAGCGAATAAAGACAACTTTAGTTTCATAAATCATTCACATTTTATGGGCTATGTTTGTTAGCCTTTGTTTATGAATGACATATAATGAAGAACTAAAAGAAAATCACAGGAGAAAAAGATTTAAAAAAATGATTTTGTCCATATGTAACTTACTGGAATACGCCTTTCTCAATAAGCTTGGATCCGCAATCATTTCTTCGGGACATTTTGACGCCTTCTTCAGGAACTCAAGCAGCTTTTCTCGGTCTACTTTTTGCATCTGTTCTAGGACCTGCTCTTTCTTCTCGATATGTCCGCATATTATTTGAAGGCTGGTAGTCTCGAAGGCCTTAGGTTGCTTGTACCTGAATAAACCCATGCGAGATGATTTAACTGTTTCTCTCATATCTTCAAAGTCATGGACTATCATCCCCATCTTGTTCTTTCCTGGAATGTCAGAAAACAGGATTTTTCGAAAATAGCAAAAAATATTCCAGCATTTTACAACATAGGATTGATTATATGGAAATTATGTTGTCGTGAACTTTTTAATAATCACAAATTATTTTGTTAACATGATCGTAAACAATGCCCCTTTTCAGACCTATCTAATTACACAGAATCGCACACACACAAATCATTATCAATAAAGAACAAATGTCACACTACGAACTTCTGGGGCGTCGTTCGAAGGGTATCTTAAAAAGTGCACCCTCCCGCCCCCCCCCCATCAAAATCTCTGTTTTCAATCTTTTACTTTTTGCTCCTTATCGGCAAGTCCAAAAACTTTTTTTGTTTTGTTTTGTTCGTTGAAAAAATAATCTGTGAAGGGAAGAGTTGCATATATTTAGAGCCTCTTCCACTTCTTACCTTTGCCCTTGTCGCAATTTGGAAAATAATTTGGAAATATGAAGACCCTTTTGGGGGAATATTCAGCTAGCTTGTCTGCAAATGTGGTCAGACAAACCCTACAATCCAAATGATCTCGCGACATCCCTTAATTCACCATCTTACAAATCATGCAAACAGACTTTCCTGCAGTGCATCACCTACAAGCCGTTCTACTTAAGAAGGAGCAGTAATTACCTACGATCCTCGCACAGTATGGAAGGTACTTATCGTACAGGGCATCCGCGACGTCTGTGATTATAAACCCTCTGTTGTTGATGGAGTGGCACAGAAGCATCACATCAACCGGGTTTTCCTTTGGAAATGTATAATGATCGAGATCGTTGTACGGTAGCGCATGGACCTTAATTTCTTTGATCAGTTCCGGATGATGCTCCTTAAGATCTTTCAAGAAGGATACAAGGCCTTGTACGTTGGAGTCATACGCCGATGTACACACTGAGATGGATACAGGAATTTCTTTGATGACATACTCAAAGAGGTCCTCTCCATCTGTCTCGGTAGGAGTATCTAAAATGACATTTATTATGTGAATATTTTTAAATGAAAGTACGAATAACCTGTACTGATATGATACATGTAGTAAGTAGATGTTAATAATCATGTGTGACAATGGATTGAGGAAGAATAAAAAAAACCCGGGAAAATCGAGATTTTGTGCGTATAAATCATATCGCCAAAAATGTTATCATACCGCAATAGCAAAGTTCTTTCTCGTTCGATAGTACAAGAGTCGTGCAGTATTTTATTTTGTAATTAATTTGTTATTGAAATTTAACATAAATGCATGCTCAACAATCACGCTTACATTTTCAAGTTAGAATTCGCTTCAATTAGCAACCACGATCACTGACCTTTCATAAAAAAAAATTTAATACGCCTTTAGTAAATATGTATATATATTTATATTTATATTTATTTATGTATAATCGGGAGCGCCAGGAGTGTCAAGTCTGACAGACATGAGCGCTATACTAGAACCCACTAGTATTATTATTATAATAAACCTTATTATACCCGCTTCTAGATACATTTACTTCATTATGTTGCTGTATGAATTTGGGTCTTAATACTTGGGTTTTCGATTTCTGATTACAATAAAGTTATCAAGTATTGCTTAACAGACTTCTAGTGACTTCATTTTCATATAAATGTTTACGCCATGCCGTATCTACAATCAATGAAAAGTAAAAACGGAAGAAGGAATGCACACGAGTGCATGTCTACTTTGCAGTATATTAAGGGGATGACAACTTTAAATCGTTGGTCGCCTACACGCCAGAGAGGTTTAACGCTGTACACTTTCAAGTGTGAGAATGTTGGTCAATTCAAACCTACCTGGATTCGACACAGGTTCCGCCTGCTCTGAGACTTCTGAATTCGAGGCATCTGTCTGGTCTGTCTTCCCTTGTGAAATATTGTTATCCTCAGTGGCATTCGGCTCCTCGAACTCTGTTTAAAAAGTACCCAAGCAGAAGTTAGCAGACTTCTAGGGACTTGATATTTTTCTCCGGATTGTCGCATAGGCAACAATAATGTTTGAGCATTTTAAACTATTCTTAATAATTTTTCCAAATAGAATAAATCACCACTTAATGAAAACTATTCAGGGACTAAGGGGGATATTTTGCCACGCTTAGACAAATACCCTCAAATTCGAAATATGATGTGAAATTCCTGACGTGTTTGGACCAAACTTATCAGGCAACATGTGTGAGTAGTCCCACATACCTATTTTTGCGTGAAGGGCCAGTGCTCTTTAACTAGACCGAGTCAATTTCGTATCATTTTGACGATTACAAAGTCCTACACTACCTATTCTGTACTACATAATCAATCTGTCCCAATTATTAACTTCATAATACTGCATGTCTAGAGCTCTATTTTATCTTTAAACGGAAAATAAAGTCACGTAACAAACAAAATGATGTTCATTCCTTTGAAAAAATACTTTTCAATTAAGGTGTCAACAAAAATACAAATATTTTGTTTAACTCAAGGTGATTTTCAGGAGAGTCGGTATCCGTATTGAAGCTCTCAATTTCTTCACTTAATGAAGGAAGAAACATACCACGAAAAATAAAATGGCAGTAATATTTAGTGTTTAAGCAAGTTATTCCAAATGATAGGGAGAAATACAATGAAAGTTGCTAATGTTATCGGTAAATTCTTATGAACAAAGAATTGAATAAACCGTCCATTCTTTTACTGCGAACAATAGTGACAGTTGCAAAAAAGAACATTTATGGTTATGTTTAATACCCAGATTGTTGCAAAATGATGGAGAAATATGCAAGTACTTTACTTGTCTGGTCGGTAAATCCTAATGAGCAAAGAATCGAATAAAGAGTCCTATTATTATTTACTATTTTGATTATGTTATCTATCATTACATATCGAGAAATAACACAACATTGATTGTCTTGATTATATATTCTAATGTCGGGGTCGGGTCGGGGTACAATTTTCATTTTAAAATTATGCAAAATTAATTGCACAGCTTATATTCACGTATGAATTTCAACAAAGTTAACCATCGCAGATAACTCAAGCCGAATATGCCCACCTTCAGGACCTTCTGCCTTAATACCATCAGCCACATTTTGGTCTACGCCATTCTCTGTATCGCGTTCTACTCCACACTTTTCTGGTACTTCGTCGTCTTCAGCCCGAATATTTTCTTCCTCTTTGGTGTCATCTGTATCACTTTCTTCTCCGTTTCCCTGCATCTCCTCGCTGTTCTTCTCCATATCCGAATGAAATTACCACGTGTTCAAGGGACGTAACTCTAGCTCTAGATATAAAGAAGAACGTTCATGATCTTAGCTCATTAATATTCCTTTCCTTAAGGCCCGGTCACACAGGAAGGACGCATGGGGAACGCACGGCCAGCGCATGGAAAATTTGCAATTTTGGCCAGTGCGTTGTCGTGCGCCCAACTTTTGTCGAAGATACAGCTAGCTGACACCAAATGTATAGCGTGTTGCTAGCGCGCTGGACGCATACAGGGCGCACACAGGGCGCACACAGGGCGCACACAGAGCGCACATGATAACAACTTCCACGAATGCACAGCGTGTTGCTAGCGCGCTGGACGAATGGTCCACGCATGCACCGCGTTCTACGACGCACGGCCAGCGCATTGGAAATCGGAAAAGGCCGTGTGCCTAACTTTTGTCATAATTTTGGAAAAGCTACCGAGCTGACACAAAATGCACAGCGTGTAGCTAGCGCGCTGTGCGTATACAGGGCGTGTGCTCCGCGCATGTCTGGCGCTGGTCTAGCGCGCTCCACGCATGTCTGGCGCTGGTCTAGCGCGCTCAGGCGCATGTCTGGCGTGCCTTTGGCGTGTATATTCATGCGTCGAGCTCGGCGCACGTTTTTGAGCATGCTCAAAAATCCCGACGCACACAGCGAATGACGACGCATGCATAGCGCTGGTCCAGCGTTGGTCCAGCGCGCTCGACGAACGAGTAACGAATGATGACGCACGCCTAGCGAACGACAACGCACTGGCCCAAATTGCAAATTTCCAATGCGCTGGCCGTGCGTTCCCCATGCGTCCTCCCTGTGTGACCGGGCCTTTAAGGTCACACAGTTACTCGTTCGTCGAGCGCGCTGGACCAACGCTGGACCAGCGCTATGCATGCGTCGTCATTCGCTGTGTGCGTCGGGATTTTTTGAGCATGCTCAAAAACGTGCGCCGAGTTCGACGCATGAATATACACGCCAAAGGCACGCCAGACATGCGCCGGAGCGCGCTAGACCAGCGCCAGACATGCGTGGAGCGCGCTAGACCAGCGCCAGACAAACGCGGAGCACACGCCCTGTATACGCACAGCGCGCTAGCTACACGCCGTGCATTTTGTGTCAGCTCGCTAGCTTTTCCAAAATTATGACAAAAGTTAGGCACACGTTCTTTTCCGATTTCCAATGCGCTGGCCGTGCGTCGTAGAACGCGGTGCATGCGTGGACCATTCGTCCAGCGCGCTAGCAACACGCTGTGCATTCGTGGAAGTTGTTTTCATGTGCGCTCTGTGTGCGCCCTGTGTGCGCCCTGTGTGCGCCCTGTATACGCCCTGTATGCGTCCAGCGCGCTATGCATTTGGTGTCAGCTAGCTGTATAGCTTCGACAAAAGTTGGGCGCACGACAATGCACTGGCCAAAATTGCAAATTTTCCATGCGCCGGCCGTGCGTCCCCCATGCGTCCCCTCTGTGTGACCGGGCCTTTATATACGATTCAGTAGCTTCAAAATGTCAACCATATACTTTGTTCATAATCACCCATAGGGAGGGGGTCCTACTCGCCTAATACGGTATACAGGGATGTGCTCCTATTTTCAGTCGCCTTTGGCACCCCCAACATAATCATAAACATGGGGAATGATTTCTACGCTTGAAGCTCTATAAGTATGGACCAACTTTTAGTACTCGGCCTTAATCATGGAACACTTTTTTTCTTCAGAATAAAAACACCTCACCCTTATTCTCACTCAAGTGCAAATCCCAGATGCAAACTTTGAAATCATTTCACTTTTCCATCGAAAGTCCTGACCATGGTTACACTTTTATTGATCCTTGATGAACCTTAGAATTAATGGGTACAGGTTTGGAGACTTCAGTTGTACACCCCAGTATAAACCAAGTCTGAGCCAACCCCCCCCCCCCCCCCCCCACCCCCAACCCCTCCCCTCCTTCCCTTTTCCGGGAAAATGATAGAGAAATCAATGAATAAAATCAAATACATTTTTTTCTTCTACACGGTTATTTTCCGAAGCGTTTTCTCTGCACTAAACTATTTGACCACGTTGACGATTACCTGCCATAAAAAAGAGAGGCAAATGCAAACAGAACAACAACAACCACAACAACAAATGCAAAAAGTGAACGAGCCATAGTTACAAAGATTTTGTTTACATTCAAATAACAATATTAACATGGGATTGGTAAAACTCTGCCAGAAAGAGACTGCCAAGCCCTTGAAAGATTACTTCGACATGCTCTGTGAACCTTGACTGAAACATTATGTTTATTTTTTAACCGGAAATATGTATGAGAATACTACCGGATATTCCAGGAGCGTATACCGTGGGACAACAAGCAAGAACAAACAAAAATCCCTAAATGATGTACAGTATTATTCATTATTATATTTCACTGTGAAATATGATAATTATCTAGCGACAAGCGAACACAACGTCTATGCAGCTGTCTTATAATCATGACATAGCCAAAGAAGCTGAAAGTGAATATGAATAATATTATAACGTCCCACACATAACAAATGAAAAATACAATGTTTAATAGGTGTGTCTACTGTCTACTCACCCGTTACATTTGCATGGTCAGTTGAATGAATCTATTGACGCCTATGGCCTCCCGTTCTCCGCCTCGTATAAAATAATAAGTAACGAAACCCATTTATCATTAATCGAGTCGGTGAATGCACACGCCATGAACGTTTTGTTAGAGGTATATGCACATACAATTGAGGAATAGTAACGTGTGTACGTGTGTGTGCGCGCTCTGCGCGAGAGTCACCTCGATGACCTAATGGGGAATCCCCTACGACGAAAGGTTATCCTCTACCGCCATCTACAGCATTCCAAAATTATTTTTTCACTCAGCCTGTGATCGTTAGCATCGTTTCTAATAATGAAATGAACATTTCCACATATTCAACTGTGGGTATAAATTGTATAACTTCAGCTCATCATAAGAATTATGAAGTAAAATTTACAAGACTACACCCGTTTACTGATGTATTTTATAAATATATACATATTTCTCTCCCGAACACCTGGTTACGATACTAATCACTTGACTTTTGTATTTTTTTGCCTTCTAAGCATAATAACATGGCTTTATAAATAAAATTAAATGCATTTTTCATACACTATCTGATGCTTTGTCTGGCAAGTCTATTGAAGGATGTGGGATTGTCAAGATGTGTTTTTCTTCAAAATCAAAATGCATACAATTAGTGGACCCGGGGGGTATTAGACTACGTCGCATTAACTGCTCATGGTCATTAAGCAATAATATTTTAAAACAAGAATTACAGAAATTATATACACAAATTGAGTCTGAATAAGAGAAAATGTTACCTGACCATTGTCTGGGCTGGCATGACTTTCAACGTAACGGGGTCCAAAAGGTGCTATACAGCCCGTTTCATGTGAGCACGTCCTATTGTACTAACCACGTCAATGTAAATATGACTCAATCTGTGCCAATATGTGCCATGGGTATATTTATGTTTTCCATACAAATACCAAATAAATCGGTGGGGCCATTTTGGGGGTAAAGTTGGACTATAAGCCTATCAAAGTGTTGTCTCGGAGCCCTCTCGGAGACATCGATTTCCCTTTTTTTTCCCCTGAAGAATTGATTTTCTCATGCCGTTTCCCAAGGTAGACACACCAACAAACCGACTGATTCTATATCTATATCTTCTATATCTATCGCCCCCATTTCTCTCTCTCTCTCTCCCTCTCTGACCACCTTACTATCTAGATATCAACCTATCTATCCACTTATCTATCTCCTTTTCTCTCCCTCCCTCACCTATTTATCTCTCTCTCTCTCTACAACTTTTAGATGTAACACGTTGTATTTTGTTTCATTTATCTTTATGTCTCACTCTGGCGTATGTGTTTTCTGTTGTTGAATTTTCCTGTATATTAAGTCAGTAGTTTAATTCAGTGAACTTGTGATTTTTAATATCAAACGACTTACATAATGTTCTTTCATGTTATTAATTAATATGATTCAGTATTATTTATGTCCATATTACTTAAAGAAATGTAAATGTTTTGGTCAAATATATTATGCTTTGTTATTATTTGTATGGAATAGGAATAAAAGCAACCAACTAATCAATCAATCAATTGGGATAATTCAATTTATCATGCGGTGTGCTGTCGGTCTGAACCTTCATATCTTCAGTGAATGTCAACAATCATTTTGTTTACAAAATATCATCTCACAGCCTCAACAGCCATTGAAATGTCAGACAGGTTCTAGTTTTACCACAAACAAAGTTAGTTTTAAATGGTATTCTGTGAAACAGCCTGTGATGCTATCAAATTACAAGTGCACCTTACATATGGTAAAATGCATAATCCTTTGGATATTAATCTTATTTTGGCAAGAGGGATATCAAAAAAGGCACAAGAAGATTTGGGAGAATTTGTTAGGGACGGGACTAAGCAGGCTGTGGTAAAATATGAGATAATTCTAAAATATATATATATTTATTTTGATCAAACAGTCGACAGTTTTGCTGATTTACAGAACTATACAGATTTGCAGAATGTACATGTGCATTGCATGGGTCACCTTTAAATAAACTTTTGTCACCTTTCACATAAATTATGTGTAATACTCCTACATTACGTTATACAGATTGATACGCTACAAGAATGAAGTGCGGGGGTTTTATCACATTTTATTTCCACATCAAAAAAGCAGCTGAAATCATGACATTGGAAAGTACGCGATTGTATATTATCTAGAGAATAGAAACATGTGAATTTCAACAGAGTAAAATTCGGCTGTTTTAACATTTACTTCAGTGCCTATAGAAATAGTTGTACAGAACACATCGCTTTGCCATTCATGATACATGTACTCTTTTTCCTGGTATGAGCATTGAGATTCCAATTTTCCGAGAACATGAAATCCCCATCTTACTATGAGGCGGAATAGACAAAAAATACTGTCCCTACCACAGCGGCATACCGAATTCAAGTAATACATACAAGCCCAAACTGCCCAATATAAGAAAAAGAACATTCCGACTATGAGATAATATAGTGGCAAAAAAATACTTGTACTTGTTTTCCTCGTATGAGCATTCAGAGAACATATCCCCGTCTTGCTATTAGTAATATGCGGCATTGACAGAAGATACAGCAACTACAATAGCGGCATATACCGACTTCAAGTATATACATGTCCTATAAGAAAAATAAAGGCAACTTAACATTCTATAAAACAATATCATAGCAACAAAACCAAACGAAAGAAAAACAATCCTGAATATATGTATTCTTTATTGTAATGATATCGCATTGATATATGCATATTACGAAAATATAATGAGACTTAAAGCAGTTGAGTAGCCATAATTGTTTCCCCCTCTTTATTTTTAACACCACTCTTTTGATGAAGGACTTGTGAAATACATGAATATTCATCACACAACAAGAATAACGAGATATATGCGTAATTTTTCACATTCGAAACAATAACAGGGAACCTGTACAATAAATTGATGGACCAATTATTGACATAATTGATATGCCCCCCCCCCCCCCCGAAGAAAAAAAAGGTATATTGTTATACTTTATATATATACATTATGATGTACGTGTGTACAGACTTAATAATAATAATAATATTTAATTTTTATATAGCGCTTAATACAAATGTCTCTAAGCGCTTTACAAATATACTATTACCCCGGTCATTGGATGCAGTACTTAGTCATTACCATGGGAATCAATAACTACAGAGGAAAGAATTTAGATAAGTTCAATGGAAAGAATTAATTTACAATCTACTATTTCTGAAATTAATGAAATGTACAATGTCGTTATAAAGTTACACATTTCTATAATTACAGTGAAATACCACTGTATATTATGCATACATATTCATACGCCATTTATATCTAATTATAACTCTGTCAACGCCAAGACATGATGCAAATATTAAACGGCACTAAAGTGCTTTTTTTCCCCTTTAGGGTTGTCAGTATAATCATAATTGTTATTGATCAAATCATGTTACCCAAAATATATTCTATCAAGAGAGAAAGTATTTTTCACAATTTGTTTAGCAACAGGATATGTAGAATCGATACATTTTATTGATCATAAAATGTACATAGACGTTTAAAAAAGAAACGGGTTAATTCAAGGCCTTGCATTACATTGATATGTTGGCACATTGAGCTGACTAAATACTTCAGGTCTAAATGGGCGAAATACAATGTCACTATTATTATAAAGTCGATAAAAGTATGTCGTGAAAACGTGTCATCATCGGTAGTTGTATGCTTAATGTTCACGGTACTGTTCTAATTGTTACGTTCTCGTACTCTAATGAGAAGCCAAGATACGCATTTCATGCAAAGCAGTTACTAGTACATGATCAACTGTGAAATAATACAGAAATTAAAAATCAATCATTTGATATTTACATTTACTCTCAGCAATGCGGCAGTCACAAGCGTTATGTTTTCACGAAATTATCATCAATCGATTGTGTTGAGTTTTACAGTCTACATTACAGCGAGAAGCAAAAAACAACAAAATTGCTTTAAAACTGAAAAACGAATCCTGCAATAGACCTTTAATTTGTATATTTTATACATGTATGGTGCAACTGGAAATATGTACAATTAAATGTAAAGTTAACAGAGCATACATGTAAGTATAAGACATCACGTAAAATAGTGTGTGGTGTAAGGGGTGCAGTAATCACGTGTATCAGATGCCGGATATTAAGGACTTTTAGATTTACACGACGAGAGCGTGGACTGCCGCGTGTGACATTGTGTTAAGGCACGGGCCGTGCCCGGCACTGGCAGTGCCTTAAAAGGACGTCACATTACCTTAAAAGGATGCCACACGTGGCGGTCCACGTTCTCGTCGTGTAAATCTAAAAGTCCCTATCCATTTATGCGTCCGCGTCGGTAATGACCTTTGATGTATGCACACGCAATGACTTTTTGACGTATGTACAATGTCCTTGATGTATGTACAACGACGTTTGACGTATGCACAGTGACATTTCATGTTTTTACAATGACCTTTGACATAATGTACGATGTCAATCAAACAGAGCATAACGACCAACATGTTTCGCTCACATTTAAACATGTAGGCATAACTGAAGATAACCCGACTCGCTTTTCGTTCAGTAATCTATAAGACATAATTTGTTGTGAGTTGAGCTATTTTTTCATTCTTATTCCTCTCCTCCTTCCTTCTTTTGATTTGTGGTTTCTGCTGGTTATTACCATAAGCTTCCTAGGTAGCTTTTCTTATAAAATGATTGCTTGACGGCATAGTTCTCTCTCTGTTCATATCTCGCTTCTTCGATGAAGGTTGTAAGTCGTGTAATATCTTCATCTCTCATTTCTATTTTGCCTGGTTTCTCCAGGTTACCACATACGATCACGGTGTCGACGAGTTCAAATGTCAAAGGTTGTGACCTCTTGAACGATTCCATCCTGACATCAAGGGTCTTTGGTTTGCAGTCGCTAAAATCGTGAACAATCACGGCCAGCTTCTTCTTTCCTGAAATATTGTAGGAAAATAAGAGAAAGATGTTGCTTATGATACACGATCAGTTCACGGATAACTT